>BQNB010136380.1:0-14694 GCA_026074375.1 Tanacetum coccineum
ACGGCCATGTGAATTAGTCTTTTGGTTGCAACAAGCTTTGAAATGTTATAGTTTAGGTAATGCATGTAGTGTGTACTTGGTTTAATAATGTAACGTAACGATTGTAGCAGCTTAATTGGTGTTAGAATAATGGACTTAGAAAGTTGCACTCTTGTCACGTTATCAGTGTTCCAAATGTGTTAAAGAGTATCATATTTAGTTACGTACATTCAACTTCATTGTTCCTCGGGCGAAACCAGGATTTTACATTTTTATGTTACGTTAGAAGGGGCGGAACATTGTACTCTGAAATGCTATAACAAAAAACATTGTATATGCGACAAATTATGTTGTGTTTTAAATTATCATGTTAGGAATAAAAACAAGTCAAAACATATACCACAAGCCTCTTAAGTTTAAAATGTGGCGTGAAAATGTCATTTAACAAGTTTCGTTTTCTTCTCTTTATGACTAAAAAAGCTTTTTCTTTGTTGTAAGCTAAATTTTACTTTCAGTTTTGTGTACATAATTCGATATATAACTATTAGAGAGGACCAAATTAAAATTACATCCAAATACTAAAAAAAAGCTTGACTCATGATTTGATTTAGTACAGTTTTTAAATGTTTCATTGTTACTACACATTTATATTTAACAATTACTTAGATACCTAATTGTTCCGAACTACGTAATAATAATCTATAAAAGTTTTTCAGTGTTTATTATATAAAAATGGATGATGATATATTTTCAGAAATCAATCTCTTTATCTAAACAATGTTATTTTACTTTTGACTTAGGTCACGCTTACATTTTTCTAGATGTGTGTTGATGCAAAGATCCGGTAGGAAGGATAAGAGCCGCCCTTCTATCACTACTACAAAAAGTGCTTTCAAGACCTGTTGTAGACTCCGTCAAGACCGGTTTTTCATGGGGTCTCTAAGTGGGGGGCTCTCCATGTGAAATCATATCGAGACCGGTTAATAAACCGGTCTTGCTTACAACAGTCCAGACTGGTTTCCGGCTATATACCCGGTCTTGATATCAATACTGAGACCTGTTGTAGACTCCGTCGAGACCGGTTTTTCATGGGGTCTCTAAGTGGGGGGCTCTCCATGTGAAATCATATCGAGACCGGTTAATAAACCGGTCTTCAGACCGGTTTCCTGCTATATACCCTGTCTTGATATCAATTTTTTATATTTAGAAAGGCACCTCAATCTCACTTGAAATCCGACCCCCGAGTTATACCATCCATAACGGGCAGGCCCCGGGACCCGAACCACTAGGGAATACTGAGACTTGTTTAAAAATTTCCATTTCCAGCAACATAAAAACACAATATCTAGCAGTTTCCTGTTTCCCAGCAATATAGTAAGACACTTTCCAGCAGTATACAAACACAAACAACTTTTGATCCATAAATTACCAAATATCCAGAAATTTAACTAATAAACCATAAGCGTCAATACATATATTCCAGAATTTAACTTAGATGATAACGAGTTCTAGCACTAAACGTGCGTACGTTCCAAAATGCCTTCTACAAAAAAGTAGTTCATACATATCATCTTAACTTAAACATACCTGAACGTGCAAATGCCTCAAACAAAAGACAACGGCATAACGAACAACCACTGATTATTAATGTTGATCAAATAGGACATAACTGATGCCACTTTTCAATAGTGTCTTCAATCTGACTCGTGGAGAATGTACGATTGTCATACCAAATGATCTACATTTAAAAAGGTATAGAAGATATTGTTGAGAGCTATAATAGAAAACAAAATTTCTAGAAGAGATAAAGAATATGTTGGCCGATTAGCAAATGTGTTTTGCTAAGCTTTTAAACAGTTACAACGCAAAATGGTAAAGAATCTTTTAAACAGTTAAAATAAGCTCAATATTGTGCAGCAAGTGGGAGATTAAATAAACAAACTCCATAGATTATTCAAAAGGAAAAGCAGATCGAGAATTCAGTTTAACAAACCTACCCGATGTGCATACGGCCAGATGGTTCAAAGCCGTCAAGACAAATGGGATGCAGCTTATTCAAAAGACGGATCCTTAGTTCTTCCTCCTGAAGGCATTGTTCTCCAATATGGGTAATAAGAATAATAAGAAAATTAAAGGGCGTTGATAAATATAAGGCTGACTTAGAAGAACTGAATAAGAAGGATGTCTAACCTTCGTCATTGAAGTCTTGACCCTCGGAATATGAAAGATGCAAAGGGCCTTCATGTCCAGACATTCTTAATTGGGTATTCGTCGGCAAACCATTATTACCAGCTAGTTGCCAACAAGAATCGTCTGTCCCAATGCCCATTTCAGAAACAGAAGCAGGCACTGCAATGCCATTATCCAACTCCCCATTGTAAATACCACAGTTGTCCATGTTGGGACTTGTACCGTCATGGGTGGGGTAATTACGTGTAGCTGTTAAGTGTGGCCATGACAGCTCCTAGTTCCTTAAAAGGGGTTCCTTCTGGTGCATCTGCAACACGAAACCGGTAACTCAACCCCAAAAATTTTTTGCTCAAACCATGAAATGATATCGACCCTCGACCCCAATAAAGGCGATTAAAGAGTGCTTCTTTTTCTTGCTTTTATTTATTAATTTCATTGAGTGCTCTGTTTGGATATAGTATGCATGGGCAAATGTGTGATCTGGAATGATATAAAGAAATTTTGTTTCTTTTTATGCTGAACGAAACATGTACATATATATCCTAACTAATGTGAATTTTGTGCTAAACTAATGTGAAGACACTTAGACGCTGACATCTTTAGATTTAGTTCTGTTAAGGAAATTAGAGGAAACCCAAATCACCCAACCCGATAACCCCCAACCCGAATCCCACCCAAACCCGATAACCCGACTCCTTATCGGGTCAACTTGTTAATAACCATAATATTTAATCCTAAAAACTAATGGAGGGCAATTTTTGTGCTTCCTAAAATCTATATGGTGGAAGGGGGGGAACAACCTTAGACAGCTGGAAATCTTTTATGGAAATTTTTAAGTTCTGTTAAAGGGAAAAATTGAGAGGTAAAACCAAATAAACCAAAACCCTCGATAACCACCCAACCTCCGAATCCCACCCATCAAAACCCGATTTTTTTTAACCCGACTCCTTAATGGGTCGGGTTCGCGGCGGTTAAGTTTTTCTGATACCCAAAACCAGGTATCTACAATAACCGGGACCGATCAACCCGACCCGATAACACCCCTAGCTGTAACATTACCATATAAAACAGAATTTAGTTATAAATATGTAAGCCCCACCCTCGATATCTCAAACCCACCAGAAACAATAACATTCATGAATGTCCAACCTGCACCTAATAACAAGCAATAGACCACATTCTCCAAAGAATAGCAGATTGTACATAAAGCAAGGCATATAATATGTGTCATTGTGGTTCATACATTAAAAGCACAAGACTGAGCAACATTATCACGAAGGCCAAACTCCTTGAACTCAATGTTGAGTCCTCATGTACAAGAGAAAATCTGTACGAAAAGGATATAGATACTATCAAATCTCAAGGTATCAAAAAACCAAGTCTTAATCACTTGCTGCATAAACTAAAAATAAACATGACTTCCATAGACAAACTGAATGTGATGTTAACAAACACGTTCTGAACGTGCTCTATGTTTTTCAAAACGATAGACTTTGAGAATGTATATTTGTTGCAGACTTTCAGAATGCTCTGTGTTTTTAAAACAAACATAACTTCCATAGGTTATGGGTACACATGAATGCATATTTGTTGCTGACTTTCAGAATGTGTTTAATTATTATCATAATGATAGATTAAAGTGCATTTTTTACATTCCAAATGACATCCCATATGCTTCTTCATGCCCCCGTTGCATATCTAATATATTTCTAGCTCATGTCTTATGTTTTTTGTTTGTTTATTGGATACTAATATATGTATAGATGGTGTAAGTTCATTGTGTCGTCTGATGGTTGAGCTATTCTAAGAGTGCGCGGATTCAGTAGTTGGTTTGGTCCACTCTAAAGCATTTGGGTGCAACTGATTGTAGAGACCAGAAAGAAAACATACACATTAATTAAGAGAGAACCTTACTTCTTGGTCTTGTCTTTTGCCAAGTAGCTTGCATTGGCTCTCCAATATCTTTCCATAATCTCAAGTTATACATTATTTACTTATTCCGTAAAAAGTAGCTATTCATTATGAAGCTAAAGTATAAACCAACCAAAATTGATAAAAATCTACCCATCTAAAGTCTTGAACTTGTCAATCTTAAAAATCTCTACTTACATTATTCATATCAAACCCCAATTAAACTGTCTATAATTCTTGAGATTAAAAAGAAAAAAAATTGACGAACAGTCTTCATAAGGTTACCAATGGCCACTGTAAGCCCTAAATCTTGAATCTGCCCCAATTCATGAAATTGTAATTGTATAATAAATATTAACCATAAGATAAGCATGTACACATACATACTCGTATTAAAAAGTAAATTAACGACAATCGAGCCCCAAGAACTTCGACTTGATGATAAATTGGATGAAGTTTACATACCCGATTAGTGCTCAACTATGAAAAATTCATGAAGAAGATATATGGGCAAAACACCAGATCTATTTTGGAGGAGTTAGTGTTTGGGGCTGTAAGTGAAAAATAGGTATAAGGGATAGATCTGAGATAATAGCAGATAAGATAAATAATTTTGATGAAATTTTGGGGAGTAAGTCTGCAATTTTTGCAAACCACAGGGAGCATATTTGCACTTTTCTCTAGCAGATAAGATAAATAATTTTGATGAAATTTTGGGAAAATGTGGTGGAGAGGGAAATTTTAATTTTTGGAAATGTGTTTTTTTTTAGAAAATTAGGTATAAAAACCAAGGTTATAAATAGCGTGAGGCGTGGCATGGCGGCATGGTCAAGCCTCGCGCTTTTGTGAGCCATGGCGTTTTTAAGGCGTAACTTAAGGCGGCACAAAATATGAAAATATTTATAAATTTATGTATTTATATCATATTACAAATATATTGAGTTTACAAAAAGTGTCATACATAAGGAATAAAGTCAAGAAACTATCTTTGCATGTAATCTTTTTCATTTTTATCGAAATTGAATTCAAAAAAGCCTTCACGCATCACGTTTTATCGCGTCTTATCACGTTTTTTCACTCCTCATCTTACGTCAAGCCTTAAGCTCAAGCCTTGGTTTATTGTGTGGCGTGAAGGTCACACCTCACGCCTTTGCGCGCCTTTTAGAACCATGATAAAAACCAAAAATATACTTAATATATATGAAATTTTTATTTTTATTTATATACATAAAAGAATCCTAATATAATAAGTTTAATATACACATGATTAAAGAGCGTTTATTGTGAGCATCGAGTTAAACTCGGACAGGACCGAGATCGTTTTAGCCTAAAACCACGGATCAAGGATCGGATCAAATGTGTTCGGTCCGGTCCGGTTCGATTTGGTCATGTTCTTTGGTTGCTTTTGTCCAAGAAGGTATTATTCGCCTATTGTACGTAAGACTGACCCGGACCGAAAACCGAACAAAGGTAAAGTATGGACCGATGACTGCACCGAAATAGCTTCAATCCTGTCCGATTGGTCCTGTTTGGTCTCATCAAGAAAATGCCCCTAACTTAATATTCTAGACGTGTTTGAAGAACGATTATTGCGTTAACTTAATATTCTAGGCACATGTTAGCGTAATTATAATAAATAAGTCTAGCCTAGTGTTTTAAAAAAAACTATATGCATAAGTTTATAAGTACAACTCTTATCGATAGCAAAAATAAGGCTTTCTTATTTGGTTATCTGAGTTTATAAGGTAAATAGACAAACGAATATAGAAGCTTAACATAGGGATTGTTTCAAGAGATATTAAATGGATGAGTCAAGATGGTATCGTTATACATGAGATGTCAAAACAATGAGTCGAGATGGTATCGTTATACGTGAGACGGACAAGTCGATATTATATCATTATACATGAGATGTTAAATAGATGAGTCGAGATGGTATCGTTATACATGAGATGTTAAACGGATGAGTCGAAATGATATCGTTATACATGAGATATTAAACGGATGAGTCGCTATGATATCGTTTTACGCTCCTCGGCATGCCAACGTAATAATTTTGCCTCCTTGGCATCTGCATATAATCGCTCGAGTCTTGGTATGATTGGAAAATACCACAATAATTTAGCAGGAGGGCCAATTTTTTGTCACATCACCGTTAGGTCGTTTATGTTTTATTTGCACATACCTTGATGTTTTACATACCTTGCACGCATGTAGATCTTTGTCATTGCATCTATACAACACACAATGACATGCATCTATTCTTTTAATTTCCAAATCGAGTGGGCACATTAGTTTTTTTTGCTGGGTATGTTGAAATGGGGAATTCATTGTCTTCAGGGAGCATTTCTTGATGCAAAAACTTTAATAGAGTTGTGAAAGTTATATCGCTCCAACCAAATGAAGCTTTTATCTTGAACAACTTTATCACCGCAGAAAGTATGGTATGTTTAGTACAACCGCCAAACAAAGCTTTCTTAGCGGCAACAAATAATTTTTCAAGGACAATACACCAATTCTACATTTTTTAACTTCTTTAGCGTTCACATATAATACCCCATTTCTACATTTTACAAGGACAAAAAATTTCATCTTTTCCACTCCTCACCCGATCATCCTCAGCAACTTTAATGAAATCGGACAATTTTTCCATGTATTCGGGAGTAGCTCGCTTTATATTGTACATACATGTGTAATGCTCCATATATAATATAATTAGGATATATATATAATCAGATGCTGTCGTTTTTTTTTTCTAAAATAACACTAGATCCACTTAACTCTTCAAATATACGTATAAACGCATACTCGTAGAAGTATGGGAAAAATGCTATTGATTTTATTTCTAAAGCGACACTCGATCTTAAAATAAGCATTCACATCCTAAATGAAATAAGGTGTTCTAAAAGTAGTCACAAATTATATATTATAAGATCAACTTCGAACTAACGTTTAATTTGGATGGGTGTTTAACTATATATTCATAGATGTTTGAAATAATACACTACTTCAACGATCATAAGTCAAGGTAACCTACAAATAATTTGTCCGACATTAATGATTTTCGCAAATGAGCCTACACATATGAAAGAAGATTCAAACAAAACAAATTAGCTTATAAGAGTAATGCATAAAAGTAAACAATAATGTCAGTCATGTGTTTTAGTTGAATAGAGACCGGTTTTTATGAAAATAACCGGTCTCTATTAAGAAATATATCGTGACATGTTTTCCACTTTTTAACCGGTCTCATTCAAGTTTTCTTAGACCGGTCATTCAAAACCTAACCGGTCCATTATATATTTTCCTTTCAAGACCGATTGTTTTTTTAAAACCGGTCTAGATTATTTTAGGGTGGCGAATTTCTTATTTCCAGACCTGTTTTTTTGGTTTTAGGTCTCCATAAAGAGGTCTGGATGCTTGTTTATGTAGTAGTGAATGGAGGTTTGAGGGTACTCTCTAATGTTGTTGAAAACATCAAAACTTATAACTAGACGTGCCTTTGTTGAATCGAGTAAGTTAAGGAAAATATTAATTTGATGCCTAATTCCGAGCAAATAATACCAAATTTTAATCAACTTCGACTTGCATAATATCATATTCCGCAAAATCCCATCTCAGATTACAACACAATTTTTCTTTTACTAAAGTGACAAAGTATCAAAAAATCATATTCCTCAATATGTACTTGCCTAAATACAAAATGCACCATGTATAAAGAGGTGATGTATGGTACAACTAAACACTAGTAAAGTGTTGATTACTTGTTGTCTAGTTTATGGTCTCTATTCTCAATTCTCGCATAAAACGATGTCGTATTTGCGTCGATTTTTACTATTCATTATAACCACTGTTGATCGATCTGGTGGCCCAATTATTGCAGCCCAAAAGACAATTGGCCTACGTTCATTTTTCAATTGTTCCAGTCATGGACTCTTTGGGCTCTTTGTCTTTGTCTCAGGTCGACGTATCTCAATCCAAAGAATGAGCTAAGTCCATGTATAAAGAATGGGCTAAGCCCATGTATTTTAACCAAGCTCGCCCATCAAATGTAAAATAACTTGGAACAACGAACACACTACTGCACTAACAAATTATCCCCTGTCGCAACGCGCGAGGTAACTTCCAACTCGTTTTGCTACATTTGTATAAAAAGTTTGTTTCTTTGAATTAAGACTAGAGAAGATGGTTTAAACACTAGTCATGGACCATGGTTCATTTGCTTGGTTTCGAGCCACTTGAGCCTTCCCCTTTGGTATGTGGTAAAATGTTAAGATAGGGTTTCATACAAATAACAACGTGGATAAAAATTGTTGTCCGGTCAATTAGAGGTGTTCATTGGTTCGGTTTTTGGGTTTGTGGGTTGTACGGTTTGGGTTCATCGGTTTGAAAATTTTTAAAGTCAAAACCAAACCAATTATAGAACGGATAAAACCGAACCATACACCAAATTAGAATTCGGTTTCATTTCGGTTAAAACCAAGAAAACCAAATTCAAGTGAACTTCAAAAAAATTATCAACGTTTTCCTCAAAATATAATCAGGTCCGGATCTAGTAGTGGGCAGTAAGGGCGACGGGCCAGGGCAGCAATTTCAGGTTTAGTGTAATATATATATATATATATATATATATATATATATATATATATATATATATATATATTTATTATATATATATATATATTTATATTTATATAATATATATAAATATATATATATATATATATATATATATATATATATATATATATATTACTAAAAGCCAATAATGTATCGATAGTCATATGTAGCGTAGTAGGAAACACATTGATCTTTTACCACGAAGTCCTTTGATCGAATATGTGTTAGCTCTCTTTTCTTTTTTATTATACATTTTTGTTTTTCGTTTAATTGTCTTACATCCCCTCAACTTGGCCCCTCTGAAAGTCCATCCTTCGATAATTTCTTTTCTCGTTTCCATATATCTATACTACTTATATAACAAAAACACCCTTCTCTCTTCATTAATGCACAATTTTTTTTTAAGTAATACAACTTATTAAACTTATGGTATAATCTTTAAAAGCAAATTAATTTTAAATAACACATATCATAAAGCTTATGATACAATCCTTAAATACACAAAACTTATATATTTTTAAGTAATACAAGTTTTCATGCAATGTATACAACTATTTAATGCACCAATGCACACATATAATTAATGTTATAATTAACTAGTAGGGTACCCGCGCGATGCGGCGGCGGGTACCCTATAATCAAAAGTTTTAGCAAGCAATATTTTTTGATTACATGTTTTTCGTGATAATGACTTTACGAATGACAAAAACTTTAGGAATAACTTTATCGGACACTGTTTCATATCAAAATGTTAAGTACATGGAATCTAGATGTAATGACGATCGAAAACGTTAGTAATTTTAATGTATTAACGGGGGGAATTATGTTGTAATAATTAGCGGTGAAATGTACATGTAATGATAAACGGTTAGGAGCATTAAAAGTTGACTCCGAATTATGGACTTACTTTATTATTGGTTCACAAATTCATCCTACGAATTTTGATGACATCTCTAATTTGTCTTCTCTTTACAAATTCATCATACGCAACTTTTATCTTTTTTTCTTATTTTTCAAATTCATCTCAACCACGATCCATATTTCAATAACGTTACATGAAACACTTAATCACAATACCTCAATTCAAAAAAGTGACTTAAACGAAATAGTTTGTGAATAATATCTTTGAAAAAAAGCAGGTTTTTGCATTTTTGTTTTTTATTTTGATAATAATATCATTAACTAAATCAGGAATTATAACAATTTTCACCTTATTGCAAACAACTCTTTAATTTAGTTAGTGGGATGATCATAATGACCATTTATCAATTCAAGTTTTGTAACGACGTTGCTGTATTAAGCTTGTACAATATGCATATTTAGTGTGTATCACTTAAATAATTTTTAGTTAATTAATAGGAGAGGAGATGTATATAAGCTTTATATGTTGTATAAGTTAAATTATGTTTTGTGTATTTAAGAGTATAGTTCCATAAGTTTAAAATTAGTATTACTTAAAATTTTGTATGCAGAGGAGAGATATATGTTTTTGTTTTATATGTAGTAGTGATATGCATTTTTTTTAAAGTTGTTTTAAAAATAATATTAATTGATGTATTTAATTAATTTATATCTATACAAAATGCTTTATTATGTGTAAGTATTTAATATTTTAAGGACATTTAATGATGAACATTTTGTGTATTTAATGATTGTACTATAAGTTTTATAAGTTGTATTACTTAAAATTAAGTTTTATGCATTTAAATATTGTACTATAAACTTTGTGAATTGTATTACTTAAAACATCAATGAAGAAAAGATGGTTTGCATCTTTTTATAATCTAGTAATAGTTGCTTATTATAAAATTACAACATGACTACAAAGTACAATTAATATAATACATGGTGCTAACCAAACAAGCTATTAATCAATAATACCAGAAAACCTTTCTTCTAAGCATTTGTCAAACCCGTAAGCCAAACCAGTGTCTTGACTTTTTCATACTATAAAGCGAAAATTGATCATTCGATTGTACTGATTACTGTTACAACAATTAATTAACATTAAACATCTTATGTTTAAGAACACTTTTTATAATTACAATCATTATATGACAATATGACTCGAAAAACATTTATGACTACATTTTCCCGTTTTGATTATTAAATTTTAGAAACGCAAAATATAAAAAAGAAGGTGTATTAAACGGAAACAAAAAATGGGTTTATAAGTTTATAAACTTGACATGTCATTCAAAATCATTAAATTTTTAACAAGTTTTTCATTTTATTAACTTGCTCCATATGATAAACCTCTTACAAAATATATAAATCGTTCTTATCATTAATTTTGCATTAAATTTTAAAATTTTTAAGACACTTCTAGACCTACTATCATGTCATGTAGGGAGATGAAATAATGTACTATGGTTGAAACATTATATAAACCTATTCTTAACGTTTTTTTAAATTTCTCTTGGGCTTCTCACGGAGGATACCTTAAGGGATTACACACACAACACACACACAACACCACAACATCACACACACACACTCACACACTTATATTATATATAATATATATATATATATTATTTCTATATATATATTTATATATATAGGGACTTTATTTCAGAACCCATTTTAGTGCGAGAACTGAAGAACCAAACATACATGCACGCCTTTAAAAAAATAATAATATTAATGAAATTTTAAAATAATCGTAAGAATCCACATATGTTCTTCAGTATCATCATGAACTCTTCTTTTTCTTTCACAAAAACTTTACACACGACCGCAATATTGTTGTTGCACGCCTTATAAGAACATACATGCACGCCTTCAAAGAAAAAATATTTGGTATTTCCAATCTTATTATCAATTTTTTCTGAACAAGTATGGTTTTTTTTAAAACATATATGTTGTTTTTAGAACATATTGTGCAAATATATTAAATTATTGAAGGCGTTGCTGCATTGTTTTTAGTGGTTCTATGTTTTCGCATTAAGAATGGTTCTGAAAAGAAAGTCTCACTATATATATATATATATATATATATATATATATATATATATATATATATATATATATATAATATGTTCGGGACCTTTTTAAGTTACGGACACTAAACAGTTTTCACGCATAGATGTCTTAGGCATTAATTTTACTTTAGAACAAAAAAGTTGTTATACAATCAAAATAGTGCAATGATATAACCAAATCTTTTACAATTATTTGAATGTTTAGTTAAAATCCTTCATGTATAATTATTACAAGGCAGCTGTTTGGTAACTTGCGGATATTCAATAATAAAAACCGAAACCGAAGCGTGATAAACGGGTTTTTCGGGTTATGGTTTTTTTGGTTTTCGTTTCTTTGGTTTCGGGTTTTTTCGATTCAGATTGAGCGGTTCAGCTCGGTTTCTCGGGCTTTTGAACACCCATGTATGTTTATAAAAACATAAAAAGGTATAATATAATAGTGCAAAAACGAGAAAAATTTTAAGAAACGTCATGTCGTTACTTGCGTTTACGAAAGAGTCTATGCGTTAAATTTAAAGATTGTTTGTTTAACGAAATATTACATAAATCGTCCCTATAATTACCTATCTTTTCATAAAGGATCTTTGTCGACGCCTACACAGCAAAGCGCGGTTAGGAAAATCTTCGTTTAATCCATTTAACAACCTTTTGTGTTCTTGCACCCTTTTTTAATAATATCAGGAGGAATGAATGCGTGGGATGTTGCACCTTTTGCGTTGTAGTGATGGTCCAATCAAGCACACGTTTATATGAAATTAAGTTTGGTTATTTGACCATATTTTGCCTACACACAATCACACTCGTAACACGTTTAGAGATGGCACAAGTGGGTTCATTAGGTATGGGGTCATAAAACCCGTCACGAATCTTGTGATTTTTTTATCCACCCGTTAACCATCTAAAGGGTACAAACTTTACCCATTACCCATGCCTGTGGGTTTGTGAAATATAACAAAATCATAAAACTGTGATATGTAAATAAACTATGATACTAGGTAATAAAAGAATTATTCAATTTTCAAAATTACCAAGTTCGCAAATTACTTTTAAATTGTTGAAAACTAGAATATTAAGCAATCATTACACCAAATCATATACATGAACTGAGATATATCATGTATATATCTTTGAAAGTTTGATATTTCATATTCATCTTTTAGTCTTGTAACTCAAAAAAATTGTTAGTTTACTGTGTAGTCTAGAGATCTTGGTAGTTATTGAGTATATACCAACAACTTCACAAATATTTAAGTAGTATAATAAATTTTATTTTAACACAAATGGGTTTAGGGGTACACCCGCGGGTATTTAGGCGGGTACACTCATGGGTTTCTTAAATGGGTACACCCATGATGGGTATGCTTTACCCGTCACCCACCCGCCACCTACCGACGGGTACAAATTTTCACCCACAACCCACCCGTGAGTGAAAAGTAACAGGATTACCCGCCTATTTACGTGCGGGTACCCATGAGTTATGGGTTTTTTCTCGCCCATTGTCATCCTTACACACGTTTTACTATTTCTTTATTTGCTTACACCCCATAACCTTAATAAGTATGATACCCATGATTTCCATTAAAATAGTGTTCAATTTGTATATCTTATTTCTTCAAGGACTTGAAGTTGAAATATAGTTAGATTATAGACTTGTTTCGACAGATTTTAGGAAGAGTAAATTGCAAAAATATTCTTTGTGGTTTGGTCAAATTGCATGTTTCGTTCTTATGGTTTGAGAAGTAGAGACGGCGTCTCTATGATGAAACATTGGGTTCGATTTAGTCATTAACTAAACTGAAATGACTAAAATAACTTTATAGATAAGTAATTCAAAAAGAGAAAATACAAAAGTATTTTAGTCATTTCAGTTTAGTCAAAAACGAAATCTAACTTACAGTTTCACCACAAAATTGCCGCTTACACTTTTTAAACCATAAGGACTAGAATGATGAAACAGACAATATTCAAAACTACCAAAACCACCAAACAATCAACATTGATTACCTAAAAGATGTACTTTTGTATAATTTTCTTGTATATTTAAACAACTTTGTAAATGTAACGTTTTTGTATAATTTTCTTGTATATTTAAACAACTTTGTAAATGTGACGTTTTGTCAAATTTTCAAGCTTTTGTTTTGTAAGGCTACCCACTACAATAAGGTCGATCGACTCTGTCGACGTAGGTCGTCGTCGGTCGGCTTTATAGTGGTTGTGTCGGTCGCACCGGGTGTTGGTCGAACTTGAGCGTTGGAACGATCGGTAGTCGGGCAAAAACTTTATTTCTTTTTTTTGTTTGTGTTTAGGTGTGTGTTGACGAGGCTTGTGTTGCGTATGTGTTTGCGTCTGTGTTTGTGTATGTGTGTGTGTGTGAGTTTGAGTGACTTAATTGGAACAATCATCAAACTTCGTTACTATTTGACAACATTTTCCCGAAAAACATTCACTAAATTTCTCCCGCAGGATTTAACAACAAAAAAAGAAGACATAGAAAATAATTGAAAAAAAACGCAATTTAAATTGGAAAAATTTAAGAATTGGTAAGAATTTTAAGGAATTAAGTTTTATCTTATTACATATAAAATTTTTAGCAGCATATTTTGATAAAACAGAATTTACAACTCTCTTTTTCACGGCATAAATATTACTAGTTATTAGTTAAGAATGTTAAAGAGTATATAATTATCTAAAATAATAAAGTCATGCTTTTTATGTTAAAACTTAAAACTTAAATCAATGGAATAAATCCGGTTAGGGCGTTAGAAAGCCATGTAAGCCGTATAAAAGCTAGACACGTCAAATTTCTTAACTTATCAACTATGCTAAATTTCATGTTAGTCATTAAAGAAACAAAGAAGTCGACTTACAGCCGGCATCGAAAAATAGTTACTAGGCCCATCCCACTTAACCCGGCCATCGTTTGAGTGTCTTTCAATGAGTCAATCTTCATATCATATGAAATGATATCGTTGTGTTTAATTTGTCAGGAGTGACTACTCACATATATATA
>BQNB010136381.1:0-18009 GCA_026074375.1 Tanacetum coccineum
CGACTCTTTTAGAGGTCGTTCTCATATCTTGTGCTATTGATCTATAATGTAACGCTCCCGGATACTCATATTCCGCTGCAACCCAATTTGGGGGTGTTACAAAAAGTCTTATCCGATCGACCCAAATTAACATAATTCAACCCAAAACTTTTTTATTTTTGTTATCCCATCGGTCCATATGAATTTTGTCATCTATAAAAGTTTGTTGGGGCAGCTAGTTTGTTGTAGCAAAAAACAAAATAAGTTAACAAAAGTATTTAGTATAAAATTAACCACGTTGAGGACTCTGATCCTTCACAATCATTATAACGACCAAGCACTTCTACCGTAATCTTTACTATGTCTACCTATAAGAGCCACAATCTCTACACCTCGCACTCTTCTACAATGCTCCTCGTATGAGTTGGCAATTATATCTTTTCGAGCTGCTTGGGCTTCCTCTTTCACTATTTCAATCAATATTAAACATTAGTGTTAATGACGTCACATAAGATGATTTTTGATTTGACTTACAGATGAGATGAATTGATGTGAATATACCCCAAACATCCCTTTCTGACATTAAAAAATAAACAGTACAATAAGATAAGGAATGCATACTTAGGAGTTGATATAATTCCTGATAATACAATCCTAAAAAATTAACTATAGAAAACACGAAGGAAACCCTAATTCACATTTAAAATTCATCAACATAACACTTTAGACAAGCTTATCACAATTGAAAAAGCACATTCATAATTTAATATTCAGATTTTTAATCAAACTACAAATTAATTACATAAACATACCATGATAGTTCAATCGACCGTTTCCCCAAGTGATTCGCACATCAAGCGAACAAAGGATCATCAAAGGGATGGATCCGTGATTTACAAACTTAGGGTTCTTGAGGATTGTGTCTCCTTTGATTTGGAGTTACACATAAGAAGCAACTATGAATAAATTGTACTTGCGATTTTTTCTGAAATTTACAATTTTAGTACAAAACTATGAAAATTGACTATCAAGTCCATGTGTTTTCTTTCTTTTTTATATACATATGAGTTTAAAAACAAATTTTTATAAAAATTGGTTAAATAAGGAAAAATTTTGCCTTTTATCTTAAATTATACATTTAATAAAATAATAAATAACTCAATTATTACTAAATAAGTATGATTTAATTTTTTTGAAATACAAAAGTCTCCACTTAAAGTTTTGCTTTCTTATATAAATAAATATAAAAAAAACGTCAAGCACTACTAACCTTACTAAATCATTTATGTTTGATTAGTAAACAAACTTAAATCAACCACACAAGAGAATATATTCCTAACATATTCTAGATAATGCATATCCTATAGAGTAATAGTGTAATACAATCGAATAGGCTTTTTTTGCTTTGGAATGTGTTTAAGGGCTTGGTGGTATGTCTTGTCATATTAATGAAAGCTTTACCTAATAAGTAACCTCTCTTTTTCTACTAAGAAAGGCTATCGGTGCTTGTTTTAGCTCAATAATAAGTTCTACTTCTACCTTGCTACAATATGTTTATGCTTTGTTTTTTTATTGTCTTTTGAACCAGGTTGAGGTTGATGCCATAGGTGAGATAGAAAAAATCACACTTCCATGGAGAAAATCATTTGGAAACATATTAGTTCTTCAAAATATGTTGCCATGTTTTTTAGTGTTTCCAAACGGATGGCTAAGAATGCATTTTTAATCCAAGATATAGGGCTCGTAGGGGACGATGAAGAGGGCACATTAGCTGAAAAGGATTTTCATATCCCAACCCATATTAGATTACATCGTTGTGTTTGGCTTGTTTGACACAATAGAATATGAGCCATTATTCGATGGGGTCAAACTATTACGTGTTAGCTGATTTAGGTCCACCTACACACACAACTTTATCAACGTTCACAACCTTCAAAAAACTAAAGTCGGTTTCTTTGAAATTCCTCCATAAAATCAACGAATGGACGAGGCTATCGGGTACTATTGTAAGTGTGACTTTAATGAAACACTCAACAGTTTCATGTTCATGTCACATGTGCAAATTAAATCTCCTGAAGTCATGAAGGCATTAACACATGCAGGGTTAGCAAAGGGTTTTCGACGCAGATGTGCTCAGGGTTAGCAAATGGGTATGGAATATTAGTATATGCTTTATTTATGTATGTCCAAATTGGAGATTAATATGAAGAGATATCGTGTCCTAAAGTGGCACGTGAAACACAAAATCTGGAAATCTATTTTAGGAATAGATTTAAACTTATCAAATAAGTTTGTACATAATATTTTGTGTCATTAAAAGATTTAAACACTCAACGGTTGTTAAAGAAGCGGTTGTGAAGCCTTCCTTGTTTGCCACTGGTTCTTCTTCTGTTTGTGGAACAAAATCTATCCCAGTGGTTTTTCTGACTTACTGGCAATGATTTGTGGTTTGAGATAGACATCCACGCACCGTCATTGATCCTGACTCTGATCTCCAAAAAGTGTATGTTCCGCGATGGGATGTAACCAATGGGTCACGTCTTGACGACAATCGGGATTGCCGTGAGATGGTGGATGAGTTTTCACCCCCTAAATTCTTTGCATCTGTCGTGTATGGAGCATGGACAACTTTTTAGTCGATGTTTACAAGTTGGGCTTGCTCGTCCACTCACTGACTTTGAGTGCTGAGGTAAGAATGCGTGCCGAGTACAACATCAAAGAGAAAAGAAGGTTAAAATCTGTTGTTGATGACCTAACCACGCGGACAGTGTGAAGGTATTGGAGAAAGAGTGCAAGATTTGAACGGCACAGCTTAATATTACTAGAAGCATCTTTTTATAAACTGACTCCCACCCCCCCCCCCCAAACCTCCCATAACTACACCTACCCCTCCCCCCCCCCCTCCCCCCACCCCCCCACACACCCAACCCTACATTTTTAATCCCACACAATCCCCCCCAACACAGCCCTCCCGAATTATTAAGATTAGGCCATTCGCCTCCGTGCCAAGGCTTCCAAATTTGAAACCGCTGAGAAATCTCTCCGGGATGAGATAAGGTCTTTGAAGGAGCGCAATGATGCCCTTGAGAAGGAAAAGGGTAGGTTGGGTGTGAGAGTGGTAGATCTTTCAACTTCGGTGAAGGTCAGGGAGCAAGAGGTTGCTGCTTTGGATGCTGTGGTTACAACTGTTAAGTTACAAAATGACAGGCTTGGTTTGAGTAAGGTATTCGTTCTTCCATACTTACAGTCTTTCCTCTCTCTTCTTCTTATATCTTATATATATTTTTTAATTTGCCCTGACGCGTTATCTACAGGTTCATGAGCTAGAGACATCCTCTGCCGGGCTTCGGGAGAAAGTCGCGGTGTATGAGAACTGCATGAGCCAACTTGAGAAATTCAAGTATGAACGGATGAAAGAAGTGAACGACAAGTTTGACAAACTGGATGCTGATGTTATTGAGATGGCTCTTCATCTGGAGGAGAGGTTTTATCCTCGCCTTCTTACTACCATTGCCGGGCGCATGTGGCTCCTTACCCATGGCATTAAGCTGGTTATTGCTAAGTGTCTGCATTCTCCAGAATATTTATCTGCCCTTGGAGCGGCCATTAGCAGGGCTATTGAGAAGGGCATACAAGATGGGTTGGCCGCTGGGATTACCCATGGCCGGGAAGGTAGAGTCTTATCGGATGTTGCTGCGTTTAACCCTTTCGCGGAAAGCGATTACATTTCTGCTTTGCAGGAGCTTCAGGATGTAAACTTCTCCTTGCTATCTGAGTTGAAGTCCAATAAGGATGCAAGCATCGCAGGAATTAATGACATTTCGTTTGGAAGAACCTGTTGCTGAAAGACTTGGTTTACAAGAGTCGCAACCTCATGCAGACCAACTGATGGTCCCCATTCATCATTCTCCGGACCAGACTGTCGTGGGTGCCACCTCCTTGTCATTTTCCTTGGATGTTTCCTGTAACCGAGTTTAAAAGATCAGGGACAATATTGCTAATCATAGGTCGAGCTCTTCGCGACGTTTTTGTTTTATTCTTTGAGCCTTTGTCTGTTGCAGCTTTAGAAGGCACGGGAGGTACTTCTAGTATTGCTCCTGATACTACTACTGCTTTATCTGTGACCTTTGCTTCCGCAAGCACTATCCCTCCTATTTCCATGGATGATTACGAAATTGCACATGCGGAGGATCAAGGAAATGCTGGTGTGGATGTTGATCCTTTTCCTAATGTTGATGATACGAAGCTGATCATTTCTTAGTGACTTGCTATAATGCCTGAACTTGGTTGTGTGTAACCTTTTTGTTGTATCCCCTGTATGTTTTTACAATTTATTCTAAGTGTTTTATTCGTTATATGCCGCGGTCACTTTTGACCTTTTTGTGTGCGACAACTCATACTTGTATGCTTTTTGAATGTCATAGTACTTAACCATGACTTTGGTATCTCTTTTAATATGATGATAATTTTATTTTGATAGTCTTTATTTGAATATTTGTGGGTTATTCTCCCTGCTATCTTTGGATATCAATATTGTGCACTTGTGATGATAGGCTTGCTGAAACATTCGTGGAACATTTTTTTCGGTACTAGGCTTGCAATGCCTCTTATATACTTTTGAGTGAATTGTTAGGTTACTCATCCTTTTGTTATACGGAGTAACATTAATTGGGTCGTGCCTTATTGTGTGCGCGTCTTAATCACAAATATAATAATTTTTCAAAGTAAATAACAAGAATTTAAAGTAAAAGTTGTGAAGGTAGCTAGGCTCCACTTTTATTTAAAAAACATTACAATGCATAAAGAATATAGATTGGACTGCATTACCCCCATTGCGGAGTCCCATGGGTGGATTGCTTACATTTGGTGAACGTAACACTTCTTAAGGTTGCTGATATTCCAAGTCCGCGGGAGCTGCTTTCCGTCACGGTCCTCATAACTTGGTATGCACCTTTCCAAGTGCTTCTGTGACCTTATATGGTCCTTCCCATTTTGGTCGCTAGCTGCTCTTTGTATCCTCCACGACGGCTTGCTCGTGTCAGCGATATACCAAGTCTCCTGGTTTAAAAAGCTTATGCTTGTGACTTTGAGTTGTAATACCCTCCATCTTTGCTTTTGCTTTTTTGCTTTCTCAATTGCTGCTATTGCTCTCTTCTCTCCTCTAGTAGTCAGGTTGAAGTTCCAGGGCTTCATCCGTTTTTACTAAGTCTACGTTCGTTAGTCCCTTAGTGTGGGCATAATGGCCGCTTTCTGCTGGGATGACGGCTTTCGTTCCGTATGTCCAACGAGAGATTGAGTGTCTTCCGTAACTAAATTTAATCCTTGTGCGGTGTGCCCATAAGATACATGAGGAGTTCTTCCATCTAGAGTTTTTGTCTCCTATCGCCCAACCTAGCTTTTATTCTTCTCTTCTCCAAGACTACATTTGCCCTTTCCACTAAAACCATTGGTTTGTGGATGCGAATAGAAGCAAAAATATTGGCGGATACAATATTTTCTCCACCAATCCTTGACGGATTGTCCTGGAATTATTTTCCCATTATCCGAGATGATTTCCTAGGAATCCCAATCTACAAACGTTGTATATCCCTACACGAATTATTGATTTGGTCCATGATGTCGCCACTGTTTTGCTTCAAGATACTTTGTGAATTAGTCAATAGCTACGATCAAAAAATTTTAAACTTTTCCAACCCTCCGGAAAAGTCTAGCATGATCAATACCTCACTTATAGAATGGCCACGGAGATGGATTGGGCTTAGCTTTTGCTGAGGACTTCTTGGGATAGGCTTGTGAACTTGGCAGTCTTGGCATGCCCTTATCAACTTTCTTGCGTCCTAGTGCATGGTTGGCCAATAATAACCAATCAACAAGGCTTTCGCCACGACGGATCGTGTACCAGTATGCATGCTACAAGACCCTTCATGTATCTCTCTTAGAACATAATTGGCTTGGAGTGGCCCTACACATCGCAGCCATGGTCCTAAGAAAGATTTATTATAGAGTGTCCCGTTTATTATAGAGAACCGCCACGACTTGCATTTTATTGCTCTCGCTTTTTTCACTTCTGCTGGCAATGTTCCGTCTATGAGGTACTTGAAGATGGGAGTCATCTATGTATCCCCTTCTTCTTCTACTACTGCCAACACTTCCACTGTACTTATCGACTTTTCCTTTAGTTTCCTCCATCATCACTTTTTACTCAAGTGTGCGAAAGCTTGGTTTGATTGCTATTTTGCTTAAGGCTCAGCCTTTTTTATTTCCGCTTCTGGGAACCTCTTTTAGTGAGAATGCATTGAAAATAGTTGTTGAATGTTTTTACCTTCTCCAAATATCGAACCATGTCGTTTTCTTTTGCGACATATGTTTCATTCACTTGATTGGCCACCAACCGTGAATCAAACATTTGCGTGGATGATTTTTACACCCATTTTGCTCCGCGATCTTTAGTCGGCTATCAAAAGCTTCATATTTTTGCTTCGTTGTTTTGTGCATCAAACTCCTGAAATCCTTAAAGCGTAAGTAAACTTCATCCCATCCGGGTTTTATAGTATTAGTCCCTGCCCCGGAAATCGTCCCTTGGCAAGATGATCGCGTCCGTAAACAAGATCCTTGGTTCGGGGAGTTCCTCCTCTTCTCCCATTAGAGTATCTAGAGATTCCTCTTCTGGTCGTTTCACTATAGATCCGGGCCATTAAAATCTACCTTTGACTGATTATAGGTCTGTACTGATACGTACTCCTCCCAATTCAATGCTCCATTTTTGTAGCCTCCTCTACTTCTGTCTCGATAATACCGTTGTATTGGTTGGTCCGTGATGAACTATGATTGGGGAGTGCTGGCATACCTCTTTTAGGCGTTTACTGGCATGAACTAAAGCCAACACTAATTTTTCCATAGACGTGTAGTCTATTTCGGACCACCTTAACACTCTGCTGACAAAGTATAGGCATTTGCTTAGCTTCTCTTCCGATCATCAGACTTGAACCTTACCGTTCTTTCTTTTGTTGCCCGCCAATAGACGATAAAGCTCATTCCTTTTTTCCTTGGTGCGACTAACATGGGAAGTTCGGCAATGAGTTGCTCCATTTGCTTGAATCTTCTTTCCGCTCCGTAGTCGAATAAAAAAATAACTTTTCTCGTGCCATTTTTCCAAAGTTTTGGAAGAATGGAATTGATTTCTCTCTAGGTTTGGCTAAAACACCGGTTCGAATATGCATTTCTTTAACTTTGCACATCTTCAAAGCATTTTGGGGACGGAAGGCTTAGAACAGCGTCTACTTTGTCTGGACATACTTTCAGCCCCCTGGTACTAACTTTGTACCCTAAAAACATTCCTTCTTCTATTCCAAAGGTGCACTTCTTAGGGTTCAGCTTCATGTTAATTTCTCTTAGAGTTTGGAACGTTTCCTCCATATCTCTGACTATTTCATCCTCCGTGCGGCTTTTGATAACAAGGTCGTCTACATATACTTCGAGGTTTCTACCAATCTGCTTATGGAATGCTTTATCCACCAAACGCTGGTAAGTGGCTCCGGCATTCCGCAGGCCAAAAGGCATCTTTGTATAGCAAAATATTCCTTGGTTTGTGATGAAAGCTGTTTTTTCCTCATCTTCTTTTGCCATTTGTATTTGGTGATAGCCTTTGTATGCATCCAAGAAGCATTTGAAAGGGAATCCACACAGGGATTCTACCTTCCAGTCTATTTCCGGTAGCGGATAACCGTCTTTTGGGCATGCTTTGTTTAAGTCTTTAAAGTCTACACACATCCTCCAACTGTTGTCGTGCTTCCTTACCATTACTGGATTGGACAACCAATCGTGGTAGTGTACTTCCCTTATGATTCCTGCTTCTACTAACTTTCCTACCTCTTCTTGTATTGCCTGATTTCTGTCGGCCACTTGCCCCCTTTTCTTTTGTCTAACCGGAGAGCATCCCTTCTGTACATTTAAACGGTGCTCCGCGATGTGTTTTGGGAAGCCAGTCATGTCCGCAGGCTTCCAGGCAAAAATATCTAAGTTTTGTTGAAGCATGCTGCACAACTTATTGCGACCTTATTATGTGAGAGTGGATCCGATCATTATAGTTTGTTCCGGATATTCTGGGTTAATTGCCACTTTGATCCTTTCTTCCACCGTTGGTTCGTTGGCCAGGAGAGTTCTTTTAGGTCCGAAGACCATTGCGCACTTAAGTGGCACTAACCTGCTGCTTTTTAAAGTAATTACCCCTCCATCTACCGGGATCTTCAGCATTCCGTGAACTGTTGAAGGAACCGCTTGTAATTTCCTAACCCCCGGTCTTCTAATAATTCCATTGTATAGGGATGGTGATCTTACAACTACAAATTCATCAAAGCTGAAGCGGAATGCTCTTCGTCTCCAATTGTTACCAGTAGTTGTATTTGTCCTATCGGCCATATTATTTCACCGCTGAATCCAATCAAAGGGGTAGTGGCTGGTATCAATTGTCTTTTGATTTCCGAACGGAGTCTGCTAAAGCAATGCTCATATAGAATTTTTGATGCTGATCCGCCGTCTACGTACATACGGTGCACACAGTAGCCTCCTATTTCAGCCTCGATGATCATTGGACCTTCTGTCCCTTCATCTTCCCCCAATGGTGGAAAAGAGATTTCTGAATTAGGAGAGAAACTCTGTGTAATTCTTTGTCTAGCCACCCTTTCCCAGGGCTGAACCATTAGGATAGCCATCGCTTTATCCTTCCCAGCAGTTTCTCCTTTCTTTGTCACCTTAGGTTGCTCCTTTCCGTTGTTTTGTTTGATCTCTTTAACCAAGTGTGACAACTTTCCTGCTTTGAGCATTTCTTCAATCTGTTTCCTCAGGTGCATACATTCGTCTGTGTTATGCCCTACTTCTCCATGGAACTCGCAAAATTTGTTAGCATTTCTTTTTTCTACTAGGGTTGTCATTGGTGGTGGAGCTTTAAATTTTCCTTTATCTAAAGCAAAAAATTTCTTTGGGGGTTTTTTTAAGTAGTGCAAAACGATCTTGCTTCCTTTTTGACCTTTGTTGGTTCCGGAAGCCTCCTTTTTTGAAATTTTGCTTTTGATTAGCTTCCTGCTGTTTCCATGATAGGAACGACTTCTTTCGTTCACGGTTGGAGGCGGCTACTTCTCCCTGGAGAAATGTTGTAGTTACCCTCATCATTTCGTCTACTGACTTTGGGATTTTGTCATGTAGTCGCTTGATTTGCTCGGGATTGGTGATCCCGTGCATGATCAGAGATTTTCTATACAGTCGGAGCTCCCTTTACGTCCCTACACTCAAGTTTAGATACCTCCCCTACGAACTCTTCCAGTAGTTCTACCGTCTCTTCTGCACTTGATGTTATGGATTTCGACCGGGTCTTTAATGCATTTCTTCTGCTGGAGGTAGTTTTCTAATAATGCTTTCTTTAAGTCACCATAGCTATCAATTGTTTCCTTGGGGAGGTCGTCGAACCATACTCTGGCATTTCCAGTAAGTGTAGAATTGACATTGTGACACCATGTTGGCTTTTGCCATTAGTTTCCGTCTTAGCGGTCACTGAAAAATCTTTAAATGGTTCTCCCGGATGTTCACTTCCAATTAATATGTTTTAATGTGACCAGGCATTCTAGTTTTTGGGATATCAAAGTAACGGATCCAATGAGTGAAAGGATCTGTTTCTTCATATACCCATGGTTGGGACAGGTCGTCCTCAACGCTCGACTTTGGCCTTTTTACTTTTGACTTCCAATGACCTCCGGCACTACCTTCGCTTTCTAACAACTCTTCCGTTCTTCTCGAGGGTGCCCTTTTGTTATAACGTCTCTCAGGGGCGGGCTCCGTGTTCTTGATCGGGAACTTTGGTGGCAGCTTTCAGTGTCCCTGTGGCTACTGTGGTATGACCTACGCCTTGATTTATCTGAGTATACAGACACACTATTATATTTGTCTCCGGGCATGTGAAATATACGTTTTTTCAACCTTTTGAACACTATTTTCCTTTCCGAACCCTTTTTCTTAGGTGACTCGGAGCGGTCACGTATTGGCTCGGGGCTTCCGGATCCGCTGCGGACATGCCTTGGTCCGAGCCTTTCCTTCAAACCCCTTTTTCTGGTGGGTGTTCCTGACTCGGAGTGATGTGAGGTCTCCTCGAAGTTGAGACGAGCTTTTACTGCCTTAAACTTTTCTTGTTGCACCTTCTTCTGGTGCACTTTTTCAGCTATGATTGGTAAAATCTGATGATAGTTCCTATCGCAGTATTCCCGCAAGGCTTCATCTGAAATAGGCCTGCCTGGATCTTGTGGAATTGGCTATTTCCCTAGCGTATTCCTCACGACGAACGTGGGCTGGCTAAGGGGAGTTTGCCCGTTGGTGCTCATGGTGAGTATTTTTAAGAAACACGGTTGTATTTGTGTTCCCACGGATGGCGCCAACTTGTTAGTACAAAAAATATTATGAGTTAAAAGAATGGATCTAAAAGGTTATTGGGCTGGGCCAATGGAAGTGGTCTTGTACTAAATCAAGTGATGATGATGATTTCCTGCACAAATAAAGACAAACCGTTAGTCTTATCGTGGGGACGGACCCCACGATTAGACTCCGGCGTAAGAGTAAGTATTCATGATTTGTCAGAGAATGTAAGAGTATGTGTGTGTATAGAATGTGGTTAGAAAATCATACAGTGTGGGGTGTTAGAGTGTCCCTTTTTATAGGTGAGCCAAATATTAGGTTTTACTAATATTTCGTACATTTTTGTTAGTGGGCTGAAGTGGGACCCTTATCGGATAAAGGTCCACGGTAATCGTGTCTTGCGAACGTAGGTCCCCTTCCGCGGATGTTGCTTGGTCCGCGAAAGGCTTATTACGTCCGTCTTATTTCTTCCGGGCCGTGCCAGCACGAGATAGGGCTTAATCTTGGCCCATCATTTTTAGGTTTCTTTTAGTTGGGCCTGGAGCCCATTAAGTTAATATGGTTTAGGCCTAGAGGCCTGGTAAACCTATTATATGTCATCAATATTTATGTCTAAAATAGAGATAATATGAATGATATATCATGTCTCAAAGTGGGACACGTGAAACACAAAATCTAGAAATCTATTTTAGGAATAGATTTAAACTTATCAAATAAGTTTGTACAGAATATTTTGTGTCATTAAAAGATATGCAAATCTTTTTTGTTAATAAAAGATTTTCTTAAGTTGGACAGTTATTTACCTTGAAAAACAAGACAATGTTTTCACTATAAATAGAGGCCTAGTCTCATTCGTTTTAGACACAACAAAATATGCAACTCCATAGAAATCAAGTTCCAGCAATCCTTTCGATCAGAAATGTACGACTACTTCTGTGATTTTCAGGCAAGTTTGTCAGGTCCGGCTATACAACAGCTTTGGACGTTGTACCCTGGGAAACAGACGGCGAATCTGTTTTAAGGGAACCGTGTTAAACACGAGCCTCGTTCCACGACCTTTTACTGCTTTTATTTACTTATCGTTATATAGTGTATGTCTTCTGCTTCTACCCCTTTCTATTTGTTATTTAATTTTCTGTTATTTATTTTCTGTTAATTTAATTTATTGTATTATAATTCGATTTTATTAATAAAAGTGTAACAGTTTCCCTACAATCTTAAAACAGATTATGTGTAACAGAATTAAAAACATTTTTGTTAAATCGGATTAATTATTATTAACAGATTTTAGATTTATAACTGTTTTCTATCGAAACCAGGTTGAGTTTCTTTGGAAATCAGTTTTAATTAAACAGAATTTTAATTTACATATTTGGAATTACAAATCTATAACGATTTTTAAAAGCAGTTGTTCAGATCAGTTTATTTTGAAACCAAGATTAAGTTTCTATTAAACTGATCTAGTTGATTCATTGAAACCAAGATTGAGTTTTTTTGAAGCAGATTCGGTACAAGGTTATAGAAATCAAGATTGAATTTCTTGGATATCGGTTTATAACAGTTTATTTAATTGTTTGTGTGTGATCTTTCCGGTGTTCAAGTCAGTTTATTTTGAAACCAATATTGAGTTTCTATTAAACTGATCTATTTGATTCATTGAAACCAATTTGAGTTTCTTTAAATCGGATTTGGTACAAGTTAATAAACCAAGTCGAGTTTATTAGATACCAAATTAATTTAACAGTTCATAACTGTTTTGTATTGACAAGTTACTAATGGTAACACGAGTGTAACCCTAGTGAATATTGTAAATGTAATTGGTGCGCCAGTTACTGACATGGTTGCAA
The DNA here is from genome assembly GCA_026074375.1 of Tanacetum coccineum. Taxonomy (NCBI): domain Eukaryota; kingdom Viridiplantae; phylum Streptophyta; class Magnoliopsida; order Asterales; family Asteraceae; genus Tanacetum; species Tanacetum coccineum. The sequence continues at coordinate 12,225 of BQNB010136381.1, forward strand.
ATCATGACGAATTTAGATTTATTGAAACCAAGTGGAGTTTCTTTGAAACAAATCTCATAAAACATAAGTTATTATTTTATTGGATTCATTGAAACCAAGTGGAGTTTCTTTGAAACATATCTCATAAAACATAAGTTGTTATTTTATTGGATTCATTGAAACCAAGTGGAGTTTCTTTGAAACATGTCTCATAAAATGCAAGTTGTTATTTTATTAGATAATTGTAACATGTTTAATGAAATAAATGAGAGTTTATTTGAAACAAGATATTAATAATTATACAAGTTATTATTAAATATCAAATTATATACATCATTTTTACTAAATTAATGGAAGTGTTTGTTTGACTTGTCTAGTTTATTTTAAACCAGGACGAGTTTAATTATTAACTAGATATAATTCTTGAAATTTTGAAGTTTAAAAGTATATCTATAGAAACCTTGTTGAGTTTCAGTATAGAAATAGATCATGTAAAATAGATCTATTAAGATCTTTTTAATGAAAATTGACAACATCATATTACATATGTGTTTTGTTAAAACATTATGTAATAGGTGATATTATTTAATTGATTTAATCGAAAGACTTCTTTTAAAACGGTTTTGTATAACGGATCTTACAAAACATTGGTGTTTAAACAAAAGACGCATTAAAATCGTTTTGTTAAGAAACACTGAGATTAAGCATGTTGTTAATAGTACCAAAATTAGTTTCAAACTAATCATGAGATCTCGTATTAACAAAATATTTGGAATGTCACAAGTGACATCTAAAGGATCTGCTCTTGAACTTGTTAAAAGGGAGACTGATGTTGATACAATATAATGCCTAAAAACATTAATAATATTTTTTCAAATCTTTACGTTTTGATAATCACAAAATATAAAAACATTCAACGTAAAATTAAACGTAAACACGTATTTAGTAGTAAATTCTCATTTCAACAATTACATCACTTAAAGGTATGAATAAATAAATGCTTAATGGATTTTATGATCAAAGAAATTTTTTATTCAACCTCAAACTTTTATAAAATGTTGTAAACATGTTTATAAACTTACAAAACATTTTCTACATTTAAAAGAAATATTTTATTCAAAATAAACATTTTGAATTTCAAAATTTTGAACCTAAAACAGCTAGAAAAGGTCTAGTAAACACCTCCCCTGGATAGGACAAAAAATAGGAGCGTTTGAAAGGGGCGACCCCCTTAAATACATGGGTGGCCCCCTTAATTATAAAGGGGCCGACACCCTATTTAAGGGGGCTGGCCATAGACTCCGCTCCTCCTACTTGTCCTATAAATACTGGACTATTCCTTAACATTTTCTCACCTTTTGCACTCATTCTTTCTGCTTAAAACAGCCCACTTATCCTCTCTAAAACCCTTTGATCATTTAATCATAAAGCTTTGTTTCCAAGTGATCCAAGCTATATTCCTCAAGTGCAGATTAAACAAGTTAAATTACAATCTTAAGACAGATTCTGTGTAACAGAATTAAAAACACTTTTGATAAATCGGATTAATATTATTAACAGATTTTATATATAAATTGTTTTATGTCGAAACCAAGATTGAGTTCTTTGGAAATCAATTTTAAGAAAACATGATCATAATTATAGATTTAGTATTACACATATAACGTTTTGAAAGCTATTATCGAATAAGTTTATATTGAAACCAAGATTGAGTTTCTTTGAAACGAATTTGGTACAAGTTTAAATAAACCAAGTCGAGTATATTAGATACCAAATTATTTTAACAGTTCTTAACTGTTTTGTATTGACAAGTTTACTAATGGTAACACGAGTGTAATCCTAGTGAATCTTGTACATGTAATTGGTGCGCCAGTTACTAACATGGTTGCAAATCATGACGAATTTAGATTCATTGAAACCAACTGGAGTTTCTTTGAAACATATCTTATAAAATGAAAGTTGTCATTTTATTAGATAACTGCAACATGTTCAATAAAATCAAGAAGAATTTCTTTGAATCAAGATATTATAGAAACATTGTTGAGTTTCTTTAGAAGAGTGAATCTACTAAAACCTTGTTGAGTTTCGTTGTAGAAATAGATCATGTGAAACAGATCTATAAAGATCCTCTTAATGAAGATTGAAAACATCATATTACATGTGTTTTTGTTAAAACATTATGTAATAGGTGATATTGTTTAATTGTTTTAGTTGAAAGACTTTTTTAAAGTGGTTTTGTATAACAGATCTTACAAAATATTAGCGTTTTAAACAAAAGACGAATTAAAACTGTTTTTTATAAGAAACACTATGTGTTTAAACATGTTGTTAATAATACCAAAATCAGTTTCAAACTAATCATGGAACCTCGTATTAACAAAATATTTGGAATGTCACGAGTGACATCTAAAGGATCTGCTCCCGAACTTGTTAAAAGGGAGACCGATACTCGAGTTACGTGTACGGTAGATGCTTTGAAGCATTCAGAAACCTTATGTGCCATAACTATGTGTTATATGGTCTGAATGACATGAAAACTGAGGCCATGAGGGAATCCGACCTTAGATAATGGTGGATTAGCACTTTGGTATCATGTCATGTATATGGTGATAAGAGTTTGATTAACTCTTTCAATGCAGTTGAGAATGGAGAGAACGATTTTTGAGCAACTCTCCAGCTGCTAATATCAAGGGAAAAGGAGATGTGATTCACATCTGGCAAAAAGTCTAAGTTAACCAACGCGGTGTACGTGCCGGAGATTCGTAGGAATCTTTGTGTCCGGATGGTTGCTTAATGAAATTTGGCTTTCATCGTGTGTTTGAATCAAATAAAATTGAGTTAACGAATAACATAATTTGAGTCCGTACGGGTTATGTCTTTAAAAATGTTTAAGCTGAATATATTTTCTAATGGTCATTTTAGCAAAATGAGTACGAATTCAGCTTATTTGATTCTTTAAATGTATGGCATGGCTGACTCGGACATGTTTTAAATTTTAACTCAATATGTTGTCTAATTAAACTAAATTGGATACCCACTTTTTGTATTGACACGGACTACTAAAATTAAAACTTGTTTTGAAGCCAAATTGACAAGATTGTCTTTTCTCTCGGTTGAATAAAAATAACCGAAGCCCTTGATATGATTCACATGGTTTTATGTGATTTGGAATTGATACCTACTAAGGTAGTGAATAGCGAGTACTTCATCATATTTGTTGATGGTGGTACAAAATATTGCTATTTATACTTACTTGAGAGTAAGGATATAGACAAGATTGTTCTATATAAATAAGTTGAGAATAAACTTATTATCGAAAACAAGGTGGTTCGAAGTCATATCGGAGGTAAATATGTGTTTCCATTTCTAAGTTTATGCGCTAAACTTAGAATAAGACACAAATTTATTGCTCTTGATACTCCAACAAGAGAATTGTTAAAAGAAAAGAATCGTGCCTTAGAGGATATGGTTAATGCCATGTTCTTAAGTCCTGGTTTAAGCCATGTCATATGGGAGAAATCAAGTCTATCGGCTACTTATCTTTTAGATAAGATATCTTATAAAAAAAATAAGATAGTTCTTATGAACTATGGATGAGAAGAAAACAATCTAATAAGTACTTATACATGTGGGGGGATATCTAGCTAAGATATCCATATTGAAACCCAATGTTTAAAATACTGGACCTAAATCTGTGTATTGTATATTCGTTGGTTATGCTAAGAATAGCGGTGCTTATCGTTTCATTATACATGACTCGAAAATACGGATATACAAAAGGATACATTAATGGAATCAAGGAATGCTTTCTTCTTTAAAAATATATTTCCTTGAATAACGAAGGAAACTCGAAGCTCATCTAGAATAGATGACGAAGTTTTCCAAGATAAGAGACAACAAGATGATAATGATCTCCAAGATGAGAGACAAGATCAACCCAAGGAAGAAGAGGTCAAACCTAGAAGAAGTAAAAGGGCAAGAACTGAAAAATCGTTTACACCCGATTTTGTTTCCTTTATTAAAGAAAATGAACCTACTTCTCACCGAGAAGCATTAACTTCCTCGAAAGGGCCTCAATGGACAGAAGCCATTAAAAGTTAAATATATTCTATTTTACAAAATCATACTTGGGAGCTCGTAAATTTACCTCTGAGTTGTAAACCACTAGGCTATAAATGGGTCTTCAAGAAGAAGATGAAAGCCAATGGCACCATTGACAACTATAAAGCAAGATTGACAATCTAAGTATTTAGACAACAAGAAGGTCTACATTACTTTGATACTTATTATGTGCGAATAACCCCAGTTAAGATGATACTTGCTATTGCCGCATTAAAAATGGGGAAGTTCATCAAATGGATGTGAAAATGACATTTCTAAACGGGGATTTAGAAAAAGTACTATACATGAACCAACTTGAGGGTTTCATGGCTCCTAGACTAGAGAGCAAAGTTTGTAGGCTTGTTAAGTCATTATATGGCTTAAGGCAAGCTCCCAAACAATGACATCAAATTTTGACCATATCATGTAAGAATGTGGATTCAAAATTAATGGATGTATGTGCGATCGATAGTATATATGTATTCTTGTGTTTATACATAGATGGTATAATCAATTATCACTAGAAGTGATAACATGATAAACAAATCCACTAATGACATATTTGATTCAAGAATTGACATGAACTTCATTAGTTGTTGCCTTGTTGGATATGGTTCTTGGAATGTGAACCAATATGGATTTGTTTTGAAGTCAAAACATTATAAGAACAATATTCTTGAGAGGTTCAATATGGGGGATTCTAGCTTAGCTAGAATTCAATGACATCATTTTAAATCTATTTAAAATAGAGGTAAGGTGTTGCTCATTTTGAATACTCAAAGAATATTGGGCATCTTATGTGTGTGACCTGAATTTATAACCAGGTCAAGTATACCAGTAATTCAAGTGACGATCATTTGAATAGTATTACACAAGTACTATGATACTTATGAAATTGCATTATGGAAGATATCCTGCTGCTATCAAATGATAGAGTAATACAAATTTAGATTCTATCTCATATTCACCTTGCTTGAGAAGTGGCAGTTTTGCAGCAGCATTGGTTTGTGTAGTTTCTAGATCCATCTCTTTTGAATGAATAAAGAGTTCTTCTTGTTTGTTTCTTCTAGATCAAAGTTTCAGAACACAAGGCTCTGATACCACTTGTTGATCCCAACTAGATCTTGCAAACCTTGTAAAAGGGTTAGTTGTATTGAATAGATTCAAGACAACTATGCTAGAAACTTTGTTGATACTAAGAGTATGCGGAATCTACTCTTTAGTACTTAGAAGAATATCAATGTAATAGTAAACTATGATGCAGTAGAATGAACAATGAATATAACCAAAAAGCTTCAATATTATTATGATGAATAATACGAGTACTCTGACTAGTACTAGGGTTTACAACCTTGAAGCTATGAATGTGTCTATTGTGATGTGTTTACAACCATAACCTAGGATCTCCTTTTATACACCAAGGAGTCCTTTACAAGATACAAATCTTCTAAACTTTTATAAGATATCTACATATCTTCTATTTATATAAGATATACATAATAAGTTCATACATATCACTTCACACGTCTTTATCTTCTTCTGGCAGTTGTAATCTTCATGCAGCAGTATTAAAGTCCTCTAGCAGTATTAAGTTTAGTACTGGCAGTACTAACTTTCTCCTGGCAGTTGGTATGTGTTTAATTACACATACCTTTTACCTTTAAAAATGAGCTAAAATAACAAAAAACGGACTTAAAATGCCAAA
>BQNB010136382.1:0-18009 GCA_026074375.1 Tanacetum coccineum
CTCGGGGTAGGCCACGAGGAGCTATTAGGTGAAGATGCAAGACCACGTCTTGGGCCCCGACAAAGTCTGTCCCACAAAAAAAACCAAATCCGAGACCACGCCAAGCACTAGAGGAAGTAACTCGTCAAACCTATTCGTGGAGCATATGTCAACCGAATTTCGTCTCAAACGGGAAGCCGCCGAGTCGGCGTACGCGGTCGATAAAGAAAAAGATCGTACGCTTATGCGTTTGGAGGAGATGAAATTTCTCGCAACTGGCACGAAAGATTTGTCGAAGGACGACGCGTATTGGATCAATCACAAAAAACAAACGATCAAAGACAAATATAAGCTGATCTGGGATTAGTTGTTACGGCGTATGTTTTTTTCGTATATTTTTATTTCGTAAGTTTTTTCTAGTAATGTAATTTTTATTTTATTATATGAATGAAAGTTTAGTTTGTTTAAATAATTGAAAAAAAATGTACGTTTTAAAATGGTAATGTTATAATGTGTTATAATTGCAGAGGTTTTTTGTGTGTTGATGTTAAAATGTTAAAGCTGATGTGACGCTATTTAACTGTATATTTTGATGTCATCGTGTTATAATACCTGGAGCTCTAATACAAAAGGCATTACACAGTACCCAACAAAGTGGAATAAGCACACAAATGAATAAAGAAACTATATTCATGCTCCCTACAATAGGGGCTTGTTTGTCTTAAAGTAGTAAAAAAATCATGGCGCAAGTATCTAGGTTGAAGTTCTAGATACACCCATATCACATGCCCTTCTTTAATGTCCAAAAATAGTTAATTAGATTGACTCACACGTGTCCATCCATACTCAATTATGGGATCATCCTTTATAGTATATTAGCGATGTTACTATTGGATTTCAACATCTGGCACACCACGTCACCACCTCATCGCTATTATTCTCTTTTGCACATGCTTTATCTTCTCCTTTCTTATTTGAGTAATGTTATTATCTATTAACATTGTTTACGTAGAATTAATTTTTTTTCTACAACGTGGTGGCATGTACATACTCTCTTCCCAATGCTCCGTATATATTCAGTAATAAGATTGGCTAGAGTCAAAGTTTGTAGATAAAGCATGGAATATGAATTTATAGAGGTTGGATTTTATAATTGTTTGTAGAACTTAGGTGGAATTTATACTGATAAAAGTTAAAAATAAAAATCACAGTATAAACTCATAGATCATTCAACCAAATAAAATGTGTAACTGATGAGAGCTTATGTTATTATAAGCATCTACCATGCTAAACTTTTTTAAAGATTTATTGTTTTATTATAACATTAATTTATAAATCTTTTTGTTTTATAAACATGTCTTCATTATGTATAAATCTTAGAAAACTTTATAAACATCAATTATGAAGATGTTTAATATTTTAGACCTATTTATAAAGTTATCTTCACTATGGTTTATAAGTTTTTAAGTCTCATCATTTTATAAATTTTCTCATAAACTATCATGACGAATGCTTTTAAGCTCTCGTTAAGCATAAAGTTCGCGCTATAAATAACTACTACCTATTACTCCGTTGGTATATCCATTAATTACATTCAAAGATTAAACTGAATAAGGGCATTCATAATGGTGAACCTATTAAAAAGTTTAGAGTAAACTGCAAAAATCATCCCTGTGGTTTGTACTTTTTGGCACTAATCATCCATAACCGATACTATTGGTATTAATAATCCCCGAGTGATGAAACGTTCGGTAAAAATCATCCTTGCGTGTTTTAAATGACATAATTATCCTCCATATGTTTAAACCACAAGGATGATTTTTGCAATTTACTAAAAAAAAATTAATGTTACAATTATTATTATTATTTTTATTTTTTTATAAACATCACTTCATTATTATTATTATAAATCACTTTATTTGTAATTTACTTATTTTATTTTACAAAAAATTATTAGGAAGCCGAGATATCATCTAGGCCGCCACTCCTTGATGTGTGTGTTTATCTGACTGGGGCTTCCGCCTTTGACACAAACCAGGATGGCTGATTTTGTTTCCCCTTCACACGTTTACGTTGTGCCGCATCAATCAGCCATCATGGTTTGTGTCAAAGGCGATAAACACACACATCAAGGAGTGGGGGCCTAGATAATATCTCGGCTTCCCAATAATTTTTTATAAATCCCTTAAATTTCTAATAAAGTGATTTATAATAAATAAATAATAAAAATAATAATAAAATAAGTAAATTACAATTAAATATAATAGAATTAAATAAATATAATAATAATAATAATAATAATAATAATAATATCGCCTTTGACGCAAAAGAGTGAAGGCCCAGATAGTATCTCCGCTCCCCTCTAATTTGTTGTAAATTCTATTATTATAATGAAGTGATGATTTAATTAAAAAAAAGTAAAAAATAATTATAATTGTGAATATTAGTTTTTTTTTTGTAAAACTGCAAAAATCATCCCTTGGTTTAAACATATTTTGGCAAAAATCATCCATGTGTGTTTTAAATGACATAATTACCCTCCATAATTCGTGGTGAGGGATGATTTTTGCCGAACATTTCAGCGCTCAGAGATGATTATTGCCAATAGTATCGGTTAGAGATGATTAGTGCCAAAAAGTACAAACCAAAGAGATGATTTTTGCAGTTTACTCAAAAGTTTATAAAAGTGTCACATTATCTAATGTTATTAATTCATAAAACATTTCATATTATGAACTTATTCCCACTATGGATAAAGCTTTTTGAGATTTATATTTTTAGGAATTCCATAATCACCATTTAAATATCATTAACTATTTAGCATATAAAAAATAAAAAAATAATGATAAATATTTCTTGGACCTCTTCATAATTCTAGACCTTTTCATGTCACCTAAGCATGAAATGGTTTCTCACTATGAAGCAAAAAATTTTAAACCTCTTCAAAAAATTTTAGACCTATTTATAAACCACCATTGTGAATGCTCTAACCGGATTTATAAACATTACAAAAATCATCTGATACCTATGTAATGGATAATATCATTTTGTATCATATGCTTAGTTATGTTCGGTTGAAAATATTTATCGTTCTGATTAATATTTATTAGTTAACAACATCAATAAAAAAATTACGTGTTTTATTCAAGTAACATGACAACGCATACTAAAATATAAGTGTCATGCATGTGATCATCATCTTATTCGTTTTGTTAACTATTCTGAGGAGTGTAATCGTCATTTACAATACACGAGGTAGACAAATACGAAACCTTGAGGTTTTCTTGGAAAGGATGTGTCACGATATGTTTTGTTCTTTTTTCGTACTTTTTTTTACTTTTTTGGGGCCAGTTTACCAATATTAACACCCATTCTGTATACACGTCCAACATTATGGATAACAAAAATATTTGTATCTATGAGTCTATGACTCTATCTTAGATTTAGTATGTGGTGATATTTAAATCAATCTTTTCTTTTTTGCTATACAATAATCACATTCTTTGAAGGAAAAAAGAAAAGTATTTTGTTTGACGTATAATGCAATTTCTTTTTCAATTTTCTTCTTTTTCTGTATGACAAGGGATTTATCTTTGTAAATGTTAGCCATTATCTATATCGGTTGTGTTTGGCAACAAGCGTTTTGGAGCGTTTAGGAGCGGTAAGCGGCAAACGGTAAGCATTTTAGATGAAAAGCTTGTTTGGAAACACCTCAACAAGCGTTTGAATATTGTCTAACCGCTCCAATCTCAAATGCTTCTTAAAGAAGCATTTCAGAACTGCTCCAAGCAGTTTGTTATAAAATTACATTTATGCCCTCAAATATAAAATTTATAATTTCTTTAATTAGGTTATATGCCTTTTTTCGTAATTTTACACTTTTTAATTACAGCTTACAGCTACGTTACCAAACACTTTTTTAAACAAACAGCTCATGCTTACTACTCTTGCTAACTGCTCCTGCTACTGTTACTACTTACTGCCACTGCTATGTGTCGCCAAACATACCCATCATCATCCAATACCTTTATACGATGATAAGACAATACCATGCTACATCTTTATTGACATTTATTCTAGTGATACTAAAATATCGCAGTATTTTTAATTATGTAAGTTTTAATTTATAACGAGTGTAGAGATTCAAATTGTATGTTTCGTAATATATTGACTAGTGATATCAAACGTTGTAGTTGATGACATAATATATACTACACCGTAATATAGTTATGTGTATAAAAAGATACAATTGTGTGTAAGGAATCGTTTTAAAATTATGAAGAATTGTTTCAAAATCTTCACACTTTTAAGTGTGAAAAATTAAAAGCTCACACTTAAAAGTGTGAGGAATTGTTTTATAATCATGAAAAAAAGTACTAGAATTTTCACACTTTAAAGTGTGAAGAAATGTTTCAAAATCCTCACATTTAAAAGAGTGAAATTTTCTATAAATCTTCACATCTAAGTGTGTGAAGTAATTTGCTACACCAATATTGTTCACACACAAGTAAAGTGTGAACTTTTAGATTCTACACACTTTAGTGTGTGAACATATGCTTTAATAAGTGTGAATAATCAACTATTTTGTTTTAGTGTAAAAAGTATGAGAAGAAAGAAATAAATTAGTTGGTGCTTATTCATATACGAAATTATAAAAAATTGTACACAAATACTACCAAGTCTGCCAACGGATATAATCTTGGCTTAAATTATATTAGTTCTCATCCCAATCTAACATACAGTTGCAGGCGTTCCCCATTACATGAACATGAATGTTAACAGAACTGGGTCAAGTTTTCCCACATAGACTTCAACACATCAATATACCCTCTAAATTTGAAAATTTTGTGAAGTGGTCAATTGTCTTACTGACTATGAGGCTTCTAAAAAAAATTCAATATGATAATAAATGAAAGAGATCTAGCCCGAACCCTATAAAGTCTTGAGAGTTACTTCATTCTTCTTATTGTCGTACTCATCACCGCTTCCTTGCCTTAAGTTCCAAAAATGAGAAATGATATTATAGACTATTGATCAACTCAAACGACAACCAACTTCTTGAGGCCATACCCACCATCTGAATATTCAGCACAAAATCAAAAAATAATGGATTCTGAAAAGTAAAAACCATGCATCAAGATTCAAAATATAGCAAAATGGGCGCACTTCATAGTTATTTATATAATCATAAAAAAAGAAACTAACCAGATGGGTTACGGTAGTCGTAACCACTGAGCAACATTCTTTCTCCTGCACTTTATCCCGCTATGGCGGTCTCGATCAAGGCTAGGTTTATAGTATTACTTGACAAATTTTACGAGCACGTAGATCAATAATCAATAACATTAAATATTATAGGCATGATAATTGAAATAAAAAAGTAAGTTTTCATTTAATTTTGAAACTATACATCGTCAGCCTTCTAATTAGTATTATCATCCAAAAACATCGTTTTATCCAATACAAATTCAACCGTCAGCGATAGTTCACAACAGAAATTTCGCCCCTTATATGTCTCTTTCCAAATCTGTTTCTAAAACCTATTACTTGCTGCTCATAACTGGTCATATACACTGTTTGCATAATCCTAACATGTATCGCAACATACTAATCAAATATCAACTAAATGACACTTCAGTATCCAATATAACCTATGTGCGAATTCCCAAACACCACAACACGAAATCCACACAATTTTCACCTAATCATTTCATCTTATAACTTCATTGCATAACCTACTGTTCAGAAATTATCTCATATTTTTTATGAATAAACCATCATAAATTTAACTTCATACAACAAACAAATAGTACATCAAAACAACAAACTCAGTCAACGCACAAACTACACGAAACTAAAAAAGTGGACTACAATAAGTAAAAAGTTTAAGTTAAATATCTTAGAATAAATACTTACTGATGCGTCAGGCCAATTCCAGCAGATTATATTGTTCAAGTAGCTACTTGCGTTTTTAATATTTGGAAGATGTACCTGGAATTTTGACTCATCGCCTACGGTAAATTTCCCCGTGTTTAAAGTAACACTTTCTCAACACCATAAACTAAAACTAAGAAATTTCTCGACGCATTTTTACATTATTTCTATTTGCCCACTGCCACCAAACACTCTTAAAGTTGAATTCATGGTCCATACATCAGACTTACATTCTCTTTGGCGAAGCATTTCCACAAGTGTTGGTTCCATGTCCACAAATCTGTTGGCAAAGATAACAAAAATAAGAATCTTCTTTAAGTTCAGCCCATGTGATTGGATTTGCATTTCAGAACTCATTATCTTATTATTGTCGCTTCTATTCACAATAATTAGTTATACTCTTTCAGTTTCAAACAACACAAGCGCATCCAACACTATATTCTAAACCCCATATCAATACAGCTCTATATTCTGAACCCATATCATTACAGCTCTATATCTCTCATTCTCATTATGCAATATCACATAGGAAAACTGAAATGTATATCCAAACACCCAGCCAAAAAGGACTATATACTTGTAAAAGGTTACATTTTTGCTTTCCCATAAGCACCAATAAGGGTATTATAAGCCAGAATGGCTACATGCAGTCAAGATTCCACCAAAAGTAATTGAATTGGGTAAAGTATTTTCACCTTCCATCTGTGTGAAAGTCGCGATTGCATCCAAAGATATGCCTACAACAGCTTCCTCAAAAGTTGGCATCACCTGATAATAGAAACCCATAGACGGTCAACGTGTTTCAAAGAGAAATATCTTACTCTAAGAGCAGGGTTTGCATCCGGATGGAATACCAAAATAGCATTTCAAGTATGGCTGATTTAATTATATATTGCATATTCAACCTCACGTAATACATTACTTTTAATGTTCCTGATCATTCTCGTTTAAGTCCTCTCGCCATGCCTTTTAAACATTTTGAGGCTTATTTCGTTTGCGCAGCTATGTGTCTCACTTTTTAAGTAATTTTAGTATCAATCTCTATATTATAATCTATAGAAAGAACATTAAAGATGGCGAGCTGCAAAAGACAATTGTGAAAGATAGGTTATATTACAGTCTGTTACAATCCTTGAGTTGAGCAAAACATACAATCCAGTAAAAAATAACTGAGTATTACTATTTTGTTACATTAAAAAAATAATATCAAAGTTTAATAATTCATTTGATGATTTAAAACTCATCTGAATAACCTACACATTTGGCGAATTATACATAAGCACTTCTATGTCATAAAGTAAGAAAGTGACCACAAGTATATTATCTAAAGATAAAACATAGTAATTGCCATTTTTGAGTGGAGTATATAACAAAATTTCCTACTTTATAGAATCTGTTCATGTAAACATTGCAAACTGATTAGTATGACTTTATGTCGCAATAGCCAGTTACAAAACGCAGTACCAAACAGCCCTTAATGTTTCCTACTGGAATAAGAAAAGCTTATCAAAGCATCAAATTGATTTATAATTGTGATGGATCAAACTCACAATTCGACAATCCAGCATAACCTCACCCATTGAACACATACCTGATTTCCCTTGCTAATTGAATACATACCTTATTTCCCTTGCTTTCTTTTTCTCTTCTTCAAGAGGATCAGCATAACCTCGCCCGTTAAACAATTTAGTGAAATCCATTCATCTTGTCTAATCACCAAATCATCAATCAATAAAATCTGTATAAAAAATATTTGTTAATGGCCTTCAAATGTAACCGAGAGGTAACCATGGTTTTCGGTCAAATGCCTAAAGTATTGTTTATGCATAACTCTCATCATCCTACGAAACAATAACATGACAACTGCTCTCATTAGCAGGATATACTCCTTTTACTGTTCCATATAGGCTTTCAATTAAATCCAACATGAAGCTACAATACTCTCGTTAATGTATGTTTGATTTATCCTATAAAATTATAGGATAATATACCCTTTTATGTAACCTTCTATCCCAAAATAAGCTTAGCCAAACACTCCCTAAGTCCCAAAAAATATTAGCCAGGTCATAAAACCTGTAAACCTACAAAACAAATGATGTATTTAAATTAAACTCTCCCTAGACTCCAAATATAAAGTATGACATCAAATTCCAATAGCCTTACATGCCGTATACTCTTCTGCACATAAACTTCAACATGCCACAACACAACAAAAAACATAAAGCACCAATAGCCTTACATGTTGTATACATGATCTTCTACGCCGAATTTAACCACACAAATACCTATTTTTTTCCTTGTGGACATCCTAAAATCGTATCATGTGAAAGTCTATTATTAGTAGATAATCATTCCAATGTATAAACTGAAAAAATGTAAGAAGAGCAAGCACAAGATGTGAAATATACCTTAAAGACATCTCTTATTATGTGTACTTCATTTTATGAATTTCAAATGTTAGCCCCCTTGCTTCACCAACGATTTTGTCCAACGCATACTCAGTGACAAATGTTGATTCCTAAACCAACAAAAACACAAAACCAAATTATACTTGATATAATAGGTGATTTGTGAACTAATAGGTGATTTTTTGTCAAATGCTTTTTCTATCATTCAAGTCTTATAGATGCTTCGTCAAATGTGTTGATACCTACACTTATGGCAAAGACCGGAAGGCCCTATCATTATAACATGATAACATATGTATGAGATAAAATAAGATACTAACAAATACAAATCTAACAGGATCAACTCTGATTACCACTGTATTTTCCATGTTGAAGTCATTAACCTTTGTTTGAAATACATACACATAACTTGCATGTTTCCTAAAATATTGAAAGAATATATGTTCAACCTAATACAATATCAGCACAATAAGTAAAAACAAAACACAAAAACATACCTTGGATGGTTTTGAGGCAGAAGTTCGGCCGATTTAGGAAAACGAACACAGGGTCTAAATTAGATTATAAATTACAAAACAAACATACCTTGAGTATTTGATTAACCAAAAATAATATTGGAATCTTTTGTTTGATCAAAGATACCCGTTGAACTTTGATTGTAATCTTTATTTATGATTTTGGATCACCATTCGAATAATATTGGAATTCCAGTGATTTGAAACTGAAGTTGAATAATCATGGTTAATGATAGATCGAAAGTTGTGAGATGAAGATGAGATTAGGGTTATTTGATGGAATGGGTGATTCAGGGGATTTTGAATTTTGAAATTCCGCTGGAGTAGGGAAATCAGTTTCAGTTGAATGAGAGAATGACGAGATTGTGTTAATTTTGGAAAAAGGCATTGAGGTGTTACAATAAGATATCAATTTTGTTTTGGAATGTATTCCACAATGTCCAGCTTGCTCCAATGGTTGAGACGTTTGTTTGTGGATGCAATGTACTAGGTTCGATCCTTGCAAGCGTCACTTTTTACACATTTCCGAAAAAATAATTAATTGTGGACAAAAATGCCCTTTGAGGTGGCATTTAGTATTGCCATGTCATACTTGTCTTGCCATGTCACATATGCCAAGTCATGTCCTTGCTGCTATATATAAGTAAGATATGAGTTTTTATCAGGGTTTTAAAAGGCACGTTATGGCGGCGCTAAAGCTGCGCTAAGGCGTGAGGTGTGGCTTTCACGTTACGAAACAGATCAAGACGTCGGCTCTAAGTGTGGCGTGAGCTAAGAGCTGAAAAGGCGCTCTAAGGCGTGAGGCATGACGAGTTTTTTGGATTCAACTCCAATAAAAAAAACTTTTTTTTATATAAAATGAAAAATATTACTTGTAATGATAGTTTCCTAACTTTAATTATCATGTATAACGCTTTTTGTAAACTCGATATATATGACATATGATAAAAAAAATATAAATATTTTTAAATTTTGTGCCGCTTTAAGTCACGCCTTAAAAACGCAAAAACTTCGCCTTAACTACTAAGGCGTAAGGCTTGGTCACGCCGTCACGCCACGCCTCGCGTTATTTATAACCATGGTTTTTATAGCCACAAATCCTTTTTATTAAGTGGGCCTATCTTTAATTATTTATTTTTTAGTAATTAAAATAATAATAAATAATAATTATTTTTTATTTTATTTATCAGAAAATAATATACTCTATAATATATTTTCTCTCTTTTAAAACAAATCAAATCCAAATCATAATCCAAATTTAAAAACCAAATCCAAATATAAATCCTAAACCCATATGCAAACCAAACAGGCCCTTAATTCTAGGAGTTAAGCCTGGAAGCTAGCCTTGTAACGGATCCGATTATTAACGTTTAGGTTATTTTGGATTCGGGTTAAGCTGATCAGGTTTTGCACAATGTTCGTGAACATAAACAAACCAAGTAATATAACACGAGCAATTGCATGTTTTTATTTGTTAATTTGTGTAATATATAAATAATTTGATTAGTCGTTAAAAATTGCCGTTCCACAAAAAAAACAAAATAAACAAACTAAAAATATAAAAACAAAAAATTCATAAAAATTATATTAAAATAAATGTTGAATTAAAGAGTACAAAATTTTAAAAATATAATGAAATTAAATCATAAAAAAATTTAATTTGAAAATAAAAATGACTTTTTAATTAAAAAAATAACACATGTCAAGATTGCAACTTTTTACCTGAGGAGACCCACATTATAAATAGAGTAAATTGCATAAATCGTCCTTAAAGTTTGACCATATTGCATGTTTCGTCTCAAACGTTATGAAAGTGCAAGGATCGTCCTTGTGGAAAACATTTGGTGCAAGTATCGTCCCTGTGGGTAAACCTTTGGGCAAACCTTTGGTGCAAATACTTGCACCAAAGGTTTGCCACAGGGACGATCCTTGCATTTTCGTAACGTTTGGGACGAAACATGCAATTTGGCCAAACTTTAAGGACGATTTATGAAATTTACTCTTATAAATGATTTATATAATAGTATAGATAACATTTGGAAACTACTTTATTTCGCTGCTATACTTAAGTTATACACCTTTTTAAAATCCGAATTTCTGTATTACGTATTAATTCTAAAAAATTATAGGGACGTGAGTCGATCGTAAACTTACTCAGCACCATAAGTGCAAGTGCAACAATATAAACATTATGACAGGACAACTCAAAATGTTATAA
Organism: Tanacetum coccineum; assembly: GCA_026074375.1. Taxonomy (NCBI): domain Eukaryota; kingdom Viridiplantae; phylum Streptophyta; class Magnoliopsida; order Asterales; family Asteraceae; genus Tanacetum; species Tanacetum coccineum. Next base: position 11,055 of record BQNB010136382.1, read on the forward strand.
GAACGTTTTTTCCCGCCAAAATCCTCCATTAAAAAGCTTTAAAACCTTCATTTGTTTAGCTTATCCTTATTAGTTTTTGTAGTTAAATAGTGCGTTAGACTCAGCTTTTGATTCCGTGCACATTGAGCTTAATTTCGTTGATTTTGAGTGGCTATAACAGAATCCACCCTATTGTAGTTTTGGTGCCAAAATTAGATTAGAACTTTTTAGCTCAAAAAGTACGAATTAAGCTCTAATATGATAGAATAAGGTGTTTGCTGCTTATCTTAGCTCAATATTAGTAGATTACACTAGTCAATTGAAATTTCCCCTAATTTGTTTGGAACCCTAAGTATGAGATCTAAGAGGACCATTAAGCCTACTAAGATTTTTGATAATTCAATTTCTAATTCCAATAAGAATTTGAATAAGCAGAAAATTGAAACAAAAAAGAAGGAAACGAGTAGTAATAATGAGAATGAATCAGTTGAATATGATGGTGATGGTGATGTAGGAATTGTTGATAAGCTAAAAATGAAGGATAATGGTGTGTTTGGTAGTATGAATGCGAGTGGTGAGGAGAATGTAGTGGAAGTTAATGGTGAAGTGGAAAGACTAGAGAATGATAGGAATAATGAGATTAAGGAGAATATTAAAGGTGAAGAAGTAATTGAGGGAGTATGCAGTAGTAAGGAAAAGATAGACATTAGTGTTGAGGATGATTGTAATGAAGGTGGATAGGATAAGAATGAAAAGGTAAATGATGAGTTGAATAAGCCAAAATCATATGCTAAAAAAGTAACAAATAATCTAAAAACTAATGACAATGAGCTATTCTCTGTTCCTACTTGCCTTAATAAGGATGGTGAGGAAGTAGTGGTATTTGATGAAGAATTAGTCAAAGAAGGGAGTGAAAAGTGGAAGAATACTGTATGTGGATACTTTGTGGGATGTAGGATGAATGTTAATGAGTTAAAATACAATATTAGAAGAATGTGGGGGAAACATGGTTTAAAAGATATTGTAGTTGATGCTGATGGAATTTGTTATTTCAAATTTAAGCATGAAGAGGGTAGAAACTTTGTGATTGATCAAAGTCCCTGGCTTGTTAATGGCAAACCTCTTTTAGTGCAAAAATGGGATCCTGAAACTGACTTTGTGAAAGAGTCTCCTTGTAAAATCCCTGTTTGGATTAGGTTACTTAATGTCCCTCTAGAAGCCTGGAATGTTAATGGGATAAGTGCTATATCCAGTAGGTTAGGAAGGCCAATAAAAATTGACCAAATAACAGCTAAAATGTGTAAGGAAGGATCTGGTAGATTGGGATTTGCAAGGGTGTTAGTAGAAATAAATGCTGAGAAACCTTTCCTGGACAGTGTTGAGATCAACTATGTTGATGGTGAAAAAAATGTAAAGAAATCTAAGTGGGTTAAGGTTGAGTACTCATGGAAGCCTAACAGATGTAGTCATTGTTCCGTGTTTGGGCACTTAACACAAAATTGTAGAGTTAAGAATTCAGGCCCAGATGTAGTTAATGATAGTAGGAATGGTAAAAAGGCTTATGATGAGGATAATAAGGAGGGATTTGTGGAAGTAAGGAATAGGAAGAACTATAGAGACAGGAGGGGTATGTGGAATAATAATCAAAAGAATAGTCAAGCAATCAGGAAAGATAGTGCTAATCCAGTCAATGTAAGACAAACTTTTATACCTAAAGTTCAAAAGCCTTTGAATAAAGAAAAACATGTGGTGGATACCCATAGTTCACCAAAGGAAACCCCTAGTAGGAATGAAACGAACAAATATCCTAAGGGGGACAAGATATGATAGGTTACTAAAGAGAATGTGAATGAAATTAGGAAAAGTGCTAACAAATATGCTGTATTGTTTGAGGACAATGATAGTAGACTTGATGATCCTTGTTTTGATAAAAGGTTAATTGTTGATGAGTTTATTTATAAGAGACTGCAACCTACTTGTATTGTAAAAAAAACTGGACTTATGACATGATTAACTATTTCAAAATTCAGTGGCAAGCTATGGAAAAAGGGGAAAAGGAAATGAGTGACGAGGAAGATGTCTTTGAGAATCACAATCAAGCTGTGAATAGCTTGATTGCTGATGATATAGAAGGAAATGCAGGGGGTGGTAATGGTAAAAATGATGATGAATGTTAAAATAGCTAGTTGGAATATAAGGGGAATGAGTAAGGAATTTAAGCAGAATGAGGTTATGCAATTTATAGAAGGTAAAAAGCTCCACATATGTGTTGTACTTGAAACTCACTTAAAGACTAAAGGTTTCAATAGAATCTGTGACAGAGTATTTAGGAATTGGAAATGGGTATCCAATGTTGGGTTTAGTCCTAATAGTTGCAGAATTGTGGTTGGGTGGAATAATAATGAGATTGATATAATGGTTGTTCACTACAACAGTCAGGCAATATTTTGTCAAGTAGAATTGAAGAATTTGAAGACAAAAATATATATAAGTTTCATATATGCTTCTAACTTAATTAGTGAAAGAATGGATCTTTGTAGGAATTTGATGATGCAAAAGAAAGTGGTGAATGGATGGCCATGGATTTTGATAAGGGACTTTACTGTTACTCTCAAAATAGATGAACATTCAAGTGGTGGTTCTACTATGACTAGTGAAATGGGGGAATTCAGGGATGCTGTTAATTCTCTTGAAATTAAAGACATTTGCAGCACTGGGTTTCATTATACATGGACAAAATCACTTAAGAATCCATCAAATAGCATTTTAAAGAAACTGGACAGAATTATGATGAATGAGGAATTCCTGAACAAGTTTGCTGATGCTCATGGTATATTCCTTCCATACCTTATTTCTGATCATAGCCCCTCAATGTTGACTATTCCAAATGTTGGGAACAATAAGAAGAGATCTTTCAGATTTGCAAATTACATTGCTGATAAGAATGATTTCCTTGAAACTGTAAAGGGTGTTTGGGACAAGGACATTAAAGGTTGCTAAATGTATAAGGTAGTTCAAAAATTGAAACAGTTGAAGAGGCCTTTAAATAGACTCAATTGGAGGAATGGCAACATTATTGCTAAAGCTGAAATGTTAAAAGAAAAGCTTAAAAATGCTCAAAGTATTTTGGATGGTTACCCTCATAATATGGAAAAAAGGATAGAGGCAATCAATATGCTCAATGAATACACTTCTGCTGCTGAAGATGAGTTGAAGTTACTTCATCAAAAAGCAAGGATCCAATGGTTGAAAGAGGGAGACAAAAATACTGCTTATTTCCATAGGACCCTTAAGACTAGAAAGCATAAAGGAAGGGTTTAATATATTTGTGGTGACGATGGGAGCAGGAATGAAGGTGGAGAAGTTGCTGCTCAATTTGTTAAATAATTTCAGAACTTTCTTGGGACAAGTTTCCCTGTTACAAGTTTAAGCTCATTAGGGGATATTGTTTCTTTAAGGCTTTCTGAAGAAGATGCTGCTGAAATGGTTAGAGAGGTGAATAATAAAGAAATTAAGGAGGCAGTATTTGATATTGATTCCAACAAAGTTGTTGGTCCAGATGGATACTCTTCCTGTTTCTTTAAGAAATCATGGCAGATTGTGGGGGAAGATATTTGCAAGGCTATTAAAGAGTTGTTTATAAATGGGAAAATACTGGGGGAAATTAATGCAACTCTAATTGCTTTGGTCCCTAAAATAGATACCCCTAAAAAAGTATCTGATTTTAGACCAAAGCTTGTTGCAATGTGATCTATAAAATCATTAGCAAGATCCTTACTAACAGAATCAAGAATGGCCTGAGAAAGATTGTAAACATGAACCAAAGTGCTTTCATTCCTGAAAGGCACATTCAGGACAACATTCTTATTGTTCAGGAGCTATTAAAGGGGTATAATAGGAAAAGTGGATCAAGAAGAAGTGCAATGAAAATTGATTTACAGAAAGCTTATGATACAATCAGCTGGGACTTCATTAAAGATGTCTTGTCTGTTGTTGGTTTTCATGATACTATGATTAGTTGGATTATGTCCTGCATCACTACTACCAAGTTCTCCATCTATGTTAATTGTGCGATCAAAGGGTACTTTAATGGTGGTAGAGGTTTAATTCAAAGGGATCCAATTTCACCATATCTCTTTATGCTAGTTATGGAGGTTTTTAATATGATAATGATTAAGAATGTGGAGGGGACTAGCAAATTTAAATATCACTATGGGTGCAAGGACCTTAAGCTTACTCATATGTGTTTTGCAGATAACTTATTGGTTCTTTGTCATGGTGATGCAAAATCAATTAAAATGAGTCAAGACGAGATAGGTTTATAGCTGTATTTAGGTGTTTCTTTCCAAATCTCAATAAAAGCACCATCTTCTTTAGAAATGTTAAAGAGGAGGAAAAAACTAATATGCTGCAAGTACAGCCTTTCAAATGTGGGGTGATCCCTATGAAGTACTTAGGAGTTCCTCTGTTGGCCAAGAGACTTGGAGTGTCTGATTGTAAATGCCTTATTGAGAATGTGGAAAACATATTCAATTGTTGGAAGAATAGACACTTATCATATGCTGGAAGAATTCAATTGATAGCATCTGTTCTGTCTGCAATGCAACAATACTGGGCCTCAGTTTATATGTTGCCTGATACTGCTATTAAGGAGTTGGATCAGCTATTCAAGAGATTCTTATGGAGTGCTGGAAAGTCTACAAAAGGCAAAACTAGAGTTGCTTGGAATCTAGTTTGCAGACCCAAAGAACAAGTTGGATTGGGCATTAAACCTCTCAAAAAGTGGAATGAAATTCTTCTAATCAATCAATTGTGGAAGTTAATTGAGAAAAAGGACTCATTTTAGGTAAAATGGGTCAATTCAGTCAAATTAAAAGGCAGAAGTATAAGGGAGATTGATTATGCTGGATCAGATAGTTATGGGTGGAAAAAGATGCTAGACTTGAGAAATAAAGTTAGTCATCATGCAATGTTTCAGGTTGGAAATGGGAAATCTATTTCAGCTTGGTATGATAAATGGTGCAGTTTGGGGCCTTTGTCTAGTTTTATTCCAAACAAGGCTATCTTTGATGCCAGGATGTCAGACAAAGACTGTTTGGCTGACATTATTCATGAGGGAAAATGGATGTGGCCTGAAGAATGGAATGTTACATTTCCTCAATTAAGGTCTATCAAGATTCCTATGTTGAGGGATGGAGTTGATGGTGTGAAATGGATGGATAAAAATAACCAAGTCTGCAAGTTCTCTACCAAAATTGTATGGCTCACATTGAGGGATGATTGGCCTAAAGTAAAATGGAAACATATTGTTTGGTTCCCCCAATGTAATCCCAAACAAGCTATAATACTATGGATGGCTATACAGGGTAAATTACTAACTCAAGATAGGATGAAGCAGGTTCAAAAGGGGAAATTGAAGTGCAGTTTATGCAATTCTTGCCCTGATAGTCATGATCATCTTTTCTTCAATTGTCAATATGCAAGGAATATATGGCATAGGATTTCTTCAAAAGGTAATATGCTAAATGGAATGCAAAGTCTAAGCTATGTGGTTAGACTAATAGAGACAAAACCTATGAAGAGCACTATATGGCAGGTGATTGACAAGTTAATCATCTCATCTTCAGTTTATCACATTTGGAATGAAAGAAACAAAAGGATTTTCCAAAATTGCAATAGAATAGTTGAAGAGCTTGTGATGATTATTACAAGAAACATTGAGGAAATGATGATGTCTTTAAGGGTCAAAAAATAAAAAGCTGTTGGCAAAGCTATTGAGGTATAGGGATTAAAATGGAATGAATACAGATTGGTGTCTATTCTGCTTGCAAATTGTAGTGCAGATAGCTTTAATGGTTAAAGTCCATAGCAGTGAATGGCCTTGTATCTTGATGTTTTAACTCCTGATAAGGTCTATGATGCTTTTCTATGTCATTTGGCCTTGGGATAAGGAATGGCATGAGAAGTGTTGTAGTCTGGTTTAGGCTTCATTCCATCATAAGGTAGGTTTCTCACTATGAAGGGTATATGGGCTTGGTGGATGGTATAAGTTGCAGAGAATAGTGAGATGTAAAAGATGAATCTACTTGGTCTCTGCATTATACCATTACAGGAGGTTAGGTAGGGAAATCTCTTAGAGGGCGTGTGTTCCTTAGCTGATGATGCCTGGGGTTGGTCTGTGATTATGCTATCTAGTGAGGATGTAGCTGCTAATTTGACATTTTCTCATATCTCAACTCAGAAAATGTAGTCTATTTTGAGTATAGCGCCTCTAAGGAGATGTCAGGGTGCTATAACCTGCATGATGAAGCCTGCAAGTCTAGTCCCATATTGTATTGTGGGTGCTGGATGAATGCTTTATGTGGATTAGCTTGTGGGAAATGTAGTCATGAGGTTATGGTGGGAGATTTGGTGAACATATATCAGTATAGCTAAAAGTTTGTATGGGTTTCTGAGTATTATCACTAATATATTAGTTACTATTGTATTGGTTATAGTTTGTAATCATAGTTTTGGTTTGCTGATGTAGTTGTCATATGGGTTAGGCATGTCCAATTCCATGTTATATCTTGTATCTTCTTTTGAAGTTAATATATGTTCACCTTTTCTCCGAAAAAAAAAACATACCTTCCACATCAAATGTGTTATCGTAATTTGAAGTCGTGTGCATGCCTTGCAGCGTTCTACATACACATTACTAAGATACATCTTTTTTAACAAAAAATATAGAATTCTGAGAGCTTATGATGTACGTTTGGCAGTTCCATGTTAGCGAAAACTATACGTGATATCCAAGGACAGATCCATGGTATAACAATGAGGGCCGGTACCCCCATGGCTTGTCGAAAAAGTTGAGAATTTAGTGTAATGCTTTTTATTTTAATTTTGACATTTTTTCCGAAAGTGTCCCTCACTCACATACTAAAACCCAACATTCAACATTTTAAAACCTTATAAGTCCTTCATCTCTAAGTAA
>BQNB010136383.1:0-17530 GCA_026074375.1 Tanacetum coccineum
TTGGCAGTTTTTGTCTGTTTTTGGTCATTTAAGCTCATTTTTGAAGGTAAAAGATATGTGTAATTAAGCACTTATCAGTACACATAGGTATGATGATTCCTTTAAATAGTCAGTATCCTGCAGGAAGAAATGTCTACACTTGGGACTTAGTTGACTTAGGTGTTATCATTTCAACTACTTAGAGTGAATACTTGTGACATCCGGGACTTAGTTGACTTTGGTGTTGTGGTTTTGAGTTATTTGTGTACTTCGGATATCTGGGTTTTATACATCAAGACTGCTTAATGCGGCTTGCAAGAAAGTTCTGAATCTACTTAAGAAAGGATTGCTGGTCTAGGGGGAAGCTAAGACAACATCAACACCAACCACACAAGCTCAAGTTATGTATGTATCTGAATCTGTTCAATCCTCGAAGTTTGATGCAAAGACTTTCATAACTTGGAAAGAAAGTTAAAACAACGCTGAAGAGTGCTTGGACAGAGAAAGATCAGATTGACAACCTCTTGAAAGAAAGAAGGTTAATGAGGAGCTTGGAAAAATTCGTTGGTGGAAAATTGTTCGAAGGAGACCTACGGCTGCGACAAAAGAACCATATGATTCTATCATATACGGCTGCGACAAAAGAACCATATGATTCTATCATATGATGTTCTCATCAATCAGGTCAAACCTCATACATAATAATCTTGTGATTGTATGTAGTGTAGACTTTATGGTGATATTAAGGAGTGCTCGAGTACAAAAGTTTTAAGAATTTCTTAGTAAATTCAAAAAATTTCAAATTATTGTAATACTCAGCACTGTCTTATATACCCTCAAAAGTTGAGGGGGAGCAAAATGTTCCTATAAGTTATTCTGTAACATTTTGTCCTCGAACGTTTAATCAATTGATATCCAAAATATCAAGGATCTACATTTGGATAAGGAGAGAAAATGTATGTAACTGAATCTTAACGTGTAATCGAGATGTGATCAAATAAATGGACCAATCAGCACTCACACACTTAGCATCACTACGATTATGATCACATTTTAAGGTGCCATTAAGCGGTAAGTGGGTAAAGTCTCTATGAGCTAGGGTTTAACAAGATCACCATTGCTTTAATCCCTAAGATAGATTATAATCAGCAAATAAGGATGCTTTATGCGGATGCTTTAATTGTGACAGAATTAATGTGTCTAGGTCTTAGGATGATGTAACGCCTAAGTCTTAAGAATGATATACCACCTCGAGAGAAGAAATCATTGCACTTAATAAACAAACCAACATTCTAATCGGATTAATAATGGTTAATAGAGTTTTCTTATATTTAGCTTGACTGCTCTTTTATCTTTTGTTTATTAGCTCGCGTGGGTTAAAGTGTCTTGAATTGATTGTAGTCACCAACCAAACCGTGCCAGTCTCTCAGGCTGAAAACCCCCTTTTCCCGTTAGAATTAGGATTTAGACTGACATAGGTTTAGAATAGAATAGAATTAACATAGATTAGATAACCAAGATATTAATTAATTTGATAGATTTCACCTCGCTTCAAGTGTTCGACACCCTACTTACCACACTGATCGGGTACACTGTCCGTTAAAGTGTTGTTTTTTGTTTAGTCGGAAAAATATAAATTTAAAACTTGAATCAATAAAATATACACCACACAACGACACATCATGTTTTTGGCGCCGCTGCCGAGGAGTGAAAATTAATCTTGATTTTTATTTGATATTTTGGTTTTTAACATTAGATTAGATCTAACCCTTAGGATTAGTGTAATTTAGATTAGTGTAATTTATATTAGTATATTATTCTGCTTATTTAATTGTTTGTTTTAATCATTTTCCTATTATGATAGATCAATACGGCGTATCTACTTCCATAGATACGGTGTATCCTGTCTGATCAGCTATACGATGTATCAGTCCATGTGTATACGGCGTATTGACTGTTTTCTTTACAAATCTATTTTCTAGAATAGCTTTACTTTGCATCATGTCTTACTTTTTAGGAACAGAATCCAGACTCCGTCCATATCATTTTACCTACCCAGAAAGAAGCCTGACAATGGAAGAGATGTTAGACTTGCAAATGGATCTTCAAAATAAAACTGAAGGTAGATGGAACTATTGAAAAGTTTAAGGCAAGGCTGGTTATTCAGGGCTTTAAACAAAAGTCAGGGATAGACTACTTTGATACTTAAGCTCTAGTGGCACGTATCAGTACCAAAGACCGCTGATTGCTATGGCATCAATTCACAATTTGATTATTCAACATATGGATGTGAAGACAGCTTTCTTGAATAGTGAATTGAATGAGGAGGTCTATATGAACCAACCTCAGGGCTTCATCATGCTTGGCAATGAAAACAAGGTGTGTAAACTGATTAAGTCTCTATATGGACTGAAGCAGGCACCTAAGCAATGGCATCAAAAGTTTTATGAAGTGGTTTTGTCTAATGGTTATTTACTTAACCAAGCTGACAAATGTATATATAGCAAATTTGATAAATCTGGTAAAGGAGTCATCATTTGTCTATATGTTGATGACATGCTGATCTTTGGCACTGACCAAGTTCAAGTTGACATAACAAAGGAATTTTTGTCATCAAGGTTTTCTATGAAGGACATGGGGGAGGCTGATGTTATCCTTGGTATTAGGATTAAACATGAAAGTAATTGAATAGCAATTTCTGAGTCTCATTATATTAAGAAGGTACTGAAAAAATTCAATTACTTTGATTGCACTCCAGTAAGTACTCCTATGGATACAAGTGAGAATTTAATGCCCAATAATGGCGAGGCTGTATCTTAACTTGAGTATTCTAGGGTGATTGGCTGCCTAATGTATGCCATGACTTGTACAAGACCTGATATTGCTTTTGTAGTAGGTAAACTGAGAAGGTATACTAGTAATCCTAGTACTCAACACTGGCAAGCGATTCAACGGGTACCGAAGTACTTGAAGAAAACCATGGACTATAGATTGACATATACTGGTTATCCTTCAGTGTTGGAAGGTTACACTGATGTAAGATGAATTAGCAACACTAAGGACAATTCATCTACAAGTGGTTGGGTTTTCCTGTTTGGTGGTGGTGCAATTTCTTGGGCTTCCAAAAAGCAAACTTGCATTACTGGTTCAACATTGGAATCTGAATTTATGGCTTTAGCAGCTGCTGGTAAGGAAGCTGAATGGTTGAAAAACTTGCTCCTTGAGATTCCATTGTGGTCCAAACCTATAACACCTATTTCTATCCGTTGTGATAGTGCTGCTACATTGGCAAAGGCTTATAGCCAGATGTACAATGAGAAGTCTAGACACTTAGGTGTCAGGCATAGCATGATTCGTGAGCTTATCACGAATGAGGTGATATCTATAGAGTTTGTGAGGTCTCAACAAAACTTAGCTGATCACTTGACGAAGGGACTGGCTAGAGACTTGGTTATAAAGTCTGCTGAAGGGATGGGATTAAAGTCCAACTAAGTCGCTGAATGCTAGGACACCCAACTCCCTACTAAGGAAACTTGGTAGCTGAGTTCAATGTGGAAAGCTGAACGTTCAGTGGACTGAAGCACATGTATTTACATATCATCCCAAGGATGTGCTTGGAACCTGCTGAAAAGGAGGATGAAGTTGTTAACTTCTTAATGGTTAATTTCTTTGAAAAAGTGCTTAGCAGGAGCATGAATAAAGAGGAACCACCTATGTAAATGTTGAGGTTTTGCCGCTTCAGGGAGCATGGACTTTGGCTCTTACAACATTTATGAATTGGATATGGACACATGGCTTGTATAGTGTCAGGAGTTTCTTATGTGTTTGAAAACTTGTGTGTATTTTATCTTCAGGTATTCAAATGGGTTGAAGGGTTCAATTCTTAGAACACCCTGATTCTCGAATATTTGAACGTGTAATTTACTAAGATGGAAATTCAATCCTCAGGACATTTTCATTTATGCACTTGTTTTGTTTAATGTTCAATTTTTCATGCAAAGGAATTGTACTAAATTAGGGAGGAATATTGGAAATTTAGTGAAATTGTGAGAATTAGATCATACTTGGAAATGGGTTTGGAGGTACGGAGTGTACACCCATCAAGTAACTGATTTTCCCTGACTCTTTTAGTGGTTAGAATTAAATAGGTGGTTACAAACATTTAAGTGGCAGGTTTGACTACATTAAATGTTTTGTAATATCTTTTGCCTATTTAAGTAGCAGATTTGACTGCATTAATGACCATATATTTAATTTGGTTATGTAATCTCTAATTCCTAAATTATGGAGGATAATTATGGAAGAGATTGATTGGCCATTAATCTTTCATTAATTCCATAAATAGGTTTTGAGTAATCCCCTATAAATAGGGATCACAATTGCAGGAAAAAACACATAGAAACGCAGGGTTCTTGATCTGTGCCTAGAACAAGAACAAACACTTGGTTTTATCCCAAGGAGGTATTCGTGTAACCCAGGCATAGGGTCGAATAATCTTCTTTGGAAAGTGATTACACGACTTCAAGTGATATCCGGTAACCATCTTGCTAATTAGCTAGGCTATTGATTATCTTCACCCTGATCTGGGATCTACTACAACCAACAGTTTTCTCCGCCTGAAGGGAGCTTGTTGACATAGTAAAATCTCGAGTAGGATACTCGAGGAGTGGAGTAGGGCGAAGAAGAGCTTCGTAGCCGAACCACTATAAATCTTGGTGTCTTGGTTTGATTGTTCCTTCTCTCATCTCTTTATATTGTTGCGATTGTTATTTACTATTAGTTTAGATATTTACTTGGTTGATTCATATTGTTGGTTGGTTAAATATACTACTCGAATCTAAGCATTTTGAAAGCAAAGTTTTAAAACGAAAACGAACCTGTAATCTATTCAACCCCCCCTTCTAGTTTCCACAAAGTATATTAATTTTTCCACCATTTTTGATATTCAGTCATGTTAGTATTATACTTATCATGTTCAGATTCTTTAAAGCTTAACACAGTATTCTGCTGCAAAAGTGTTGCAACAGGCTTACCGGCTAACAAACCATAATCACAAAGCAATTCCAAACAATATTTTCTTTGTGACAAACATATCCCATTTTGATTATCCCAAACTTTAATTCTGAGAAAATATTTGAGTTTTCCAACACCCTTTATCATAAATATTGAACTAAAAAACTGTTTGAACTTTTCAACCTCATCAAGATTGTTCTGAGTGATGACAATATCATCAACATACACTAATAGAGCAATAAACAACCCCTTCTTACTTTTAACATACAACGGATGATCATTCTTACTTTACACAAACCCATTTTCAACCAAAGCATAAGTAAGTTTCTCATTCCATTGCCTAGGAGCTTGCTTAAGCCCATACAAAGACTTAACAAGTCTGCAAACCTTAGTTGCACCTTTATCATAATAACCAGGAGGTAAAGACATATAGATATCCTCATGTAAATCACCATACAAGAAAGCATTATTAACATCAAGTTGAAACAGTGGCCAATTATTAAACACAGCAAGACCAATTAAGCATCTAACAGTAACCATTCTCTTTAACTATACCCTTTTGCAACTAATCTTGCCTATACCTATCAATTTCTCCTGAAGCTTTATACTTGATTTTAAAAATTCATTTACAACCTATAGCTTTTTTGCCAACAAGCAAATTAGCTAAGACCCAACTATTATTTCTACGCAATGCTTCCATTTCTTGATTCATAAAAGTTACCCAATTATCATTTTACAAGCTTCATAATATGAATTAGGTTCAAAAGATTTATTCAAAGTAGCAGGGAAACAATAATTTACATAAGACGCCTTAGAATAGCACACGTGTTTCTCAAGACCATACTTAACATTGCTATTAACAACAAAATCATTAAACTTAATAGGCAAAGTCCTATGCCTAGAAGATCTCCTTAGCTCTGTCTGTGGTTCATTCCCATAATTCCCAGAACCTTCACCATTTCACATTTTTTGGTTGTTTCCCTTAAATGTGATATTATCTTCTATTTGGGTTGCAATGGTAACAACTTCATCCTCAATTGTTTCAGTACAATCATCACATCCATTGACATCCTCATTAGAAAGGTCCCCCTCTTCATCAATGGGACTTTTAAGACTTTTGGTGTCAAAAGAGTTTAAATAATCAATTTCAGTTGTATTATTTTCATTCTCACAAATGTTTTCATTTGATGTTTACATTTTTAAAGGAAACACAGTTTCATAAAATCTAACATCCTTAGAAAACAACACAGTTTTATTATCAAAACTATACAACTTATAAGCTTTTTTCACACTAGAAAAACCAATTCAAACACATTTTTTAAACCTACAGGTAACCTCCTAACAAATGTCACGACATATAGAATGAAAAAAACAATGCTGGCATTTTGAATATTGTCGCTAAACATACATGTACAATTTAAAAGTTTTTGTTTCGGATGAAATCGGTACATCGCTATTCACATTCTTCAGTTCGGTTGCCGATGCCCTTACCTGCCATGAATGTCCTGAATTGGTTCGCAAGCTAGAGACACTCAATCCTCAGCAGATCCCACCAAGAGTCCTAACAATCGAAGGTAGGAAACACACGTTCCAGTTTCATTTCAATACCTCGAGGAAAATAGGAGCGGTTGATTTCACCCTAGATGATGTGTTATACAAACTTGCCTGTGTTGGTGGAACAATTATACCGACAAAATGCCTCACATGTTCGTACCCTTATGTTCATGTTTGCGGATTTAAAAGAAATGCATGTATTTCGTATTTGTTACCGTATGTTAACTCTTCCATACTTTCAGGCACACCACCGTCATTAGAATTCGCAAAACTCGAAGATGAAGTCAAACCAATGGTCTTGTTGGATCAAAACTCGACAAACGAAGAAAAAAAACTGGAATAGCGAAGCAGTTGTCGCTTTGATGATCTTTCTGACTTTTTGAATTGTTGGGTTTTTGTGACAGGTCGATGGTATTCATGGTTGGGTGTCTTATTTTGGGATGCGGGATAGGCGTATAAAGCTTCTGCTTGAAGGTGTGGGTACTGCTGGTTATCTTACTTTTAATGTTAGGTGTTGAGCCTTTGTAACCGTGTAATGTTGTGTTTTTGCTACTCACGCCTTTCATACTGTGTTTGACTGTGCTTAGAAAAATGGGTATGCGTACATGTTTAATTTCCTAGATAGGCATGCAGAAGTTGTATTGATCAAGTGTTCTTTATTTAGGACATAAAAAACTCCATGTTTCTTTTGCGTAAAGTTTTCGTTTAATCGTTAATGCCATTTAGGCCTTTTGTAGTTATATGAAGATACAACAACTTCAATGGCGAGTAACAACGGCTTCTTGTTAACTTATTTGGAAATTCCAGTTTTGGGCTTGCATATGCATTTTAGTCTTCATAGGTGTATGCAGAAGGTATAGTGATTAGGTGTTATGTATTTGGGTGATCAAATCTGCATTTGTTTTTTGACAGAGATTTCGCTTAATGGTTAGTGGGATTGGGGTTTTTGTGGTTACGTTCTCATGCACTAGGTTTAATAGCTAATGAGAGTTAGTATTCTACAATATATAAACTCGTATTTTGTGACTAAGACCTAACGAAACAGGCGCGAAGTGAGTAAACATATGTCAGCCAGCCAACGGGTGAAACTGGGTGTTTCTAAGTGCGTACGTTTCACGTAAGGCAATCTCATTGTGAAAAACCGATTTTTTGGTCTTGCAATTTCAATATACCAGTACTAAATACCCTTTACAGTTTGAATATACACCTTGCATGTGCAATTTTAGGTTCATGGGTGGTATCGTAATTGCAAGCAACCATTCTAAAATGAAAGTTCTACCATTTTAAGGTTCGTTAATTGAATGTCATGCAAGAAAGTCATACTCTGCATGACATCCGCTGAATATTTCAACTTTTCCATCTCCTCAATAAGCTCCTCTCTCATATAAAACCTCATTCAAGTAAGAGAAAACCTTACCTTTACATGCTCGGTAAACAACTGGTCAATATATACGAGCATCTAATCCTTGGGCATGCGAGATTTGGCAGCCACTGCAAGTTTTTTCAGGCGCACTAACTATGCCATTGTTTTCGTTTTTCTTTAATGTGTCCTTTTCGTGTTCTTAAAAATATATGTGCGTAAAGAGATGGCAATATGGATCCTTTAAATAATTTGAAATATAGTGGAGGTAGATGGCTAATGGGAAAGCAAATAGTCAGTATTGTCATGATAAGCCCGTGGAAACTAAATAGCCGGTGTATGGTTTTTCAAGAATTCATGCAAATGGAATATCATTATTGGATTTTGGGTTTGGTAGCTTAATGGGGTTTTTTGTTGGCTTAAATCTAATGGCCTTCATTCATCCACTTAGGACATAAACTTACGCACGAGCTAATTGAATAGACACCGCTATGAAAAAAATATTGTCGTTAAATGTGCATGAAAACTCGGCCAAGTTCATAACGTAACCAAGTTTGCAAAAAACAATTTACAGCTGACACAGGAAAGTTGATCTCAGATCACGAAAAACCGACATTTACGTTGCGTGCAGTACAATTGTTTACAGCCGCTCTGCGACAACACTCGAGAAATCCTTACTGGCATTTATTTTGGAGTAAAGTGTAAAATACATCCACGTGGTTTGCCAAAAGTCGGTCTCACATCCCTGGCCCATACTTGGTCCAAAAACCATCCCTCTTTTAGTAAAAGTGAGTCATCGTACATCCCTGAAGACGAACGGTGCAATTATATTGTGAGTTAAAAAGGAACCATCATCCATCCGTTAGTAAAAGTGAATCATCGTACATGAATGTGAATGATTTTTGAACCCAATTTGAGCAAAGGATGTAAGACCGACTTTTATCGAACCATATATTTTGCACTATTCTTTATTTTGAGACTCGAATTATGAAAATGGCCGAGTAGCCTAAATAATTCGACTCAATTCGAATTGATTTTTTACTATCATAACCTCATTCACACACGTGTATAATTTAACCAATATAATACACAAAACTCCCTCTTTAAAAAATCATAAACCCTAATCCAACAAGTCAAAAGATAGAAACACCCACTCATCTTCAACACAACACCAAATCATCCCAAAATAATCACCAAATTTCATATTTTCAATACAAACTCAAACCATTCATTAATGCATCACCAAACCTTATCTTTAACCTTAAACCCTCACATACCCACCACAAGTACCAAACATGTTGTTCATCCTAAATTATTACCAACCTTTAATCTTCTTAAAACCACTTTTTTAACCAGACCCATTTCTTATTTCCCACTAATTCAGTGTAAAAGCTATGGAATCGAGGTTTCGGTTTCGGATAAAAGGCGAAAAAGTGATCATGTTGTTGGTGTTGATGTGAAGGGTGAGAAGGAATATGATGTGGCAACACTTGGGAATTTGTGTGTTGATGTTGTGTTGAATGTTAGTAAGTTGCCACCTTTGGGGTTTGATGAGAGGAGGGACTATATGGAACATTTGTCGAAATCGCCTCCCAATAAGGTGCGTTTTTCGTTGAATGTTGGTTTTCGCGTTTATTGTATTGAAATGTGCATAGTTTTTGTTAGTTGGCGAAAGAATAGATTTTTTCTGCTTTGTGTGATGCAAATTATTAGATAAGTTTTGTATTAATTGG
The DNA here is from genome assembly GCA_026074375.1 of Tanacetum coccineum. Classification (NCBI taxonomy): domain Eukaryota; kingdom Viridiplantae; phylum Streptophyta; class Magnoliopsida; order Asterales; family Asteraceae; genus Tanacetum; species Tanacetum coccineum. Next base: position 9,640 of record BQNB010136383.1, read on the forward strand.
TTTTTGGTCATTGGAGTGTTTAGGATTGCTTATTAAGCAGAAGCAGTTAAGCAACTTAAAAATAAGCAGTTTAGGTAGTGTTTAGATTTGCTTATTTCATGCTTTTCTTGAATTAATTTCTCGGGGAGTTGATAGAAGAACGTGAGTGTGCTGTGAATCTGTTTCAATGTTTTTAGGTTAGGAACTTAAAAATAAGCAGTTTAGGCAGCATTGTTTATATTTGCTTATTTCTGGCTAATCTTAGATTAGTGTTTTGAGGAGTTGATAAAATAAGGCGATTGTTCTGCAAATGTGTTTCAAGGTTTCTAGGTTAGATATAAGAGTAAGAAGGTAATTATAAATTCATCTCAAATAAGCACTTTGAAATAGGCAGGTCCCAGCCTTTTTATTAAAAACGGCTTAATTTACCCCAAATTGCTTATCTGCATAAGAATAAAATATTTTATTTTGTTTGAAATTACGTTAGTTCAATTGGTAAAAGAAAAGCATTTATTTTTTGTGAAACTGTGAAGGTGTTGTATATCAGAGGCCAAAAGGCCATATATTAAGTTCATGGACAGACCCCTTAGAACGTTTCCTTACAATGAACTACAAATAAGCTACCAATTCAACAACCACACGTGACACAACAATCATGAAAAAACATATTTTGACAAAACACTATCTGCTTGAAAAAAACTTTTTTTGTCGGTGTATAATGCCAATTTATCTAGATTTGGATCAATAAATTCTCTTTGAATTACTTGTGCAATTTGGTTATTAGTTCCTGCTGACAGTTATTCATTTCTTTATTGCGTGGCATACACCCGTGTTATCTAACATAGAAAGTTGTTAGAGCTACCAGCATGTTGTACCTGTGTTCTTATGATGTTTGGATTGTATTTCGAAAAGTGATATTTTGATACTAAACCGATCTAATAATCCGCTGTAATAAATTTTGGTGCTGAGCTGGTGTTCTGATGTTAGTCGGCTGCCTCAAGTAGTATTCTACTCGTTGGATAATCTGTTTTGTTGTAGCTAGTACTTAACTTACTGTCTGATTCCTAAATAGGAGGATAATTCCAAAAGGAAGCAATATATGTAACACTAGAATCATATAAACACTCTCAGAAAACACACATCCAAAACATCCTAGATTATGGTTATTCTATTCTCGTTTATGCAATCAAAATAATCAGGTTTGGATATGTGACACGTAGTCGTAAAAACTGATTGTTGAGATAAATGTAAAGATTACAAGAGTATTAACTTTAAGCATGTGATTATCCATCTCTGATACTGTTTATTTGAGTCATACTAGTCAATTTCAAAATGCACGTCTGAACACTCCCATTGTACATATTCGGGTATTACTTACTTTAGGGCTTAAAATGTTTGGTTTTGCTTATAGAAATACTGGGAAGCTGGTGGTAACTGCAATATGGCTATAGCAGCAGCAAGATTGGGACTTCGTTGTAACGTGATCGGTCATATCGGGGATGAAATTTATGGAAAATTTCTCTTGGACGTGCTTCAAGATGAGGGGATTAATGTGATAGGGATGAGAGAAGAGGAAGAAGATATTGTCAACAAGTCAAGTAGTGAATATGAGACACTTTTATGTTGGGTCTTGGTTGATCCATTGCAAAGACACGGGTTTTGCAGGTACAAGTGATTAGTTAAAGGTTCGTTCAAGTTTAAGCTAGTTCATATTTGGGGGTTAATAATGGTCTAATTCTCAACCTTTCATCCATTTCGCTGTTTAACACTTAAAAATATTTCTTCCAACGTTATAAACTTAATCTCTTCTTTTCTCGCATCGTTTTGTACCCTTAACTTTATTTGTTATTCAAACATATATATCTTTTATTTATAACCAGTATGGTCAGTCATTTCTCAGTGAGTTGGCATTTTTAATTTTCTGTTAGCATTATAATTGTTAATTTTATATCTAGAAATATGTAGCTTTGGATAAAACAAAGAAAAGCTACATGACGTAAACAATGCGGAAAAAATGAGTGGAAGTTTGAGGATTAAACTATTAGTAACTCTGTATTAGAATACGTCTTTGCAATTGCAGTTTCATCAATATTTGATTATCTGACCACGATTTGTTTATTAGTCGAGCAGATTTTAGCAAGGAGCCTGCATTTGCTTGGATGACAAGATTATCTGATGAAGTGAAATCAAACATCCAAAAGTCAAAAGTCCTTTTTTGTAACGGATATGGCTTTGACGAGCTTCCAGCGGGTTTGATTTCGTCTGCTTTGGAGTATGCTGTTGAAGTTGGAACGTCGATCTTTTTTGACCCTGGACCAAAGGGGAAATCTCTTGCTGTTGGAACACGTGAAGAACAAGACGCGCTTGCCAAGTTGTTGAGGTTTAGTGATGTTCTTCTTCTAACTTCAGAGGAGGTTTGCTTATTTTCTTGTTACAATTAACTTTTCTACTTCTCCTGGATGGGTTGTATGTTTGGTTAGCGGTGGGAAAAATGTTGTGTGATTGAGTAAACGGCCAAAGGGTCAAAACGGGTAAACTTTAGCACATGTCAAAATGGGGTAGGCTGAGCTGACCCACAAATTATTTATTTCTTTTATTTTCTCTTATTTTAAATTTTAGAGTAGTTAATCTTTTGCATATGATTAAAAATATCTATTTAGTCACAATGATAATCTAATCATGAAAGAAAACAATTAGAAGGTTCTATGCATTTTGAACACACCTAGGGCGAAGTGCGGCCCAGTTGGTCTGCTAGACCTGTTTCTATTGCTGCTAATTTTTACCCATCTGACCCGTTAGAGGCAAAGTATTAACCAAGTTGACCCGTTTACCGTAAATAGGGCAAAACTTGCACCTCTACTGCTGGGTGTCACATCACCAAAGTTCTACTCTTTCGGCTTCTTTTACTTGGTTCTATTGCTTGTATTACTATGTGAGTTCAAAAAGGTTAATTCTGTATTCTGATAGTCTGAAATCTACGAGCCACCAACTCGTATTGCCAACATCTATAATTTATTATCAATCCCTCTATATCAAGTTCATTTCCTTACAAACTTGAGGTCCTTTACTTAAAGCAAACTGTCACATATAATTTTAAGCTCGAGTTCAGCGTATGTTGACAATCTTCCTTGGGTGAACCTAAATTTACTTATATTTCTCAGTTTGATAACTTTAAAAATGAGAAGATGACATCTTTCGTTTTTTTGAAGTCAATCTTGCAAAAGTGAAACCCGGACATAGCTTTAAAAGTTGCTTGGGTAATAAACGATGAAGAAACAAACGCGTTTTCTGCATGTTCAGAAAGTTATGGTTTGATTTAGTTATAGACAAGATGTAATGAATTGCTCATAGACTACTGAGATCGTCATTTTGCATAATGTGCCATAACTTTTGTAGATGAATTTGGTCAGTTCCTGAACCCTTGGATTTTGCATTTTTGGTCTAATATCTTGTTTATTTCACCAGGCTGAATCAATGACTGGCTTGCGGAATCCTATAGCAGCTGGAAAGGAGTTGCTTAGCAAAGGAGTTCGCACAAAATGGGTGATCATTAAAATGGGATCAAAGGGTTCTGTTCTAATTACTAGATCAGGCATATCATGTGCTCCTTCATTCAAGGTAACGTTTATGGCCTTGTGTCACTGTGCTGTTTAGTCGCATATGAAACATGCTTTCATTAAGGTTTTAATGGTGTGTGACAAAGAGATAGGTTACATCATACTATCATAGTAGCTGTTCTTGCATAAAATTTGATTGGAAGTTACACAAATTGTGTCTTGAAACATGTTCTTTAGGTGGTGTTTATGTTATACTGCCTTTCTTAACGCATAACCTAGGAGCTACTGACCAATCTTTATGCTCCTGTATGTGCATATATGTGTATAGGGGGAATATATAAAACTACAACCATGGTAGCTTTGTGTGATAGAGTTGAGAAATAATTATATATCTTCCAGAAAGTGATGTAGTTTAAGTTTAAAAAACATAATCATGCCATGCCATATACAACCTTGTAGCAAAATCAGCAATTTTTTTGCAAACGGCTAATCGGGTCAACATTTGAACAGTAATAATCAACAATGACTTAAGCCGATATTAAGTGAACTGAAAAATGAGAACTCCTCCAACCTCCATGATGATATCAGTACTGGTGATGTTCAAATGAGAGGGTTGTCTAGTTGTCGAAAGAAAACAGTGGTGATAATACTAGGGGTGTAAAAGGTTCCATGGATCTATTTTTCTGGAACCGTAAATTAAATTTGGTTCAGGTTTGAATGTTAGACCTTTTCGAATCACGCAAACTGATCTTCTATGGTTTGGTTTAGTTTAGTTACATAGCTTAATTAAAGTAAAAACTAGGATTTCTTTTTATAGTAAGAAATTTGTATTTGTATGTCACTATGAAATATGAACCATGTTTCTTGTCCAAATAAGGAAAACTTGTTTAGGATTATATAAAATAATAATGTCTGTTTTAGTCGTCCTTGCAAATTATATGGTGAGCCGTGAGCACTTACCCAAATTGTGTTTAAAAAGTGCACAATTGAACACCATTGACCAAATTATAGGCGTGGTAACATTGTCTGATAAGTTTGAGAAAGAAAGTATTTTTTTTTTACTAAAACGATGTAGTCTGCAGTAATAGATGGTTTGGTATATGACATAATTACATGAAAAATTCTTTCAAAGAAACCCATAATCAGGCCCAGTCTACAGCATCAACATGTAAAACAAAACCATAATCCGTTTTATCTATAGTCAATCCCTTAAACCTGTCATTCAACTCGGTAGTATATGACAGAATTACTTGAAAATTTCTTTTAACAGGTAAACGTTATGGACACTGTTGGGTGCGGAGACAGCTTTGTTGCTGCAATTGCGTATGGTTACATACATGATATGCCATTGGTACATACATTAACCATAGCCAATGCAGTCGGTGCAGCAACCGCCACAGGTGTTGGAGCCGGTAGGAACGTTGCAAACTTGCAAAAAGTCACGTCACTGATGAGGGAAGCAAACCTTAATGATGATGACGACTTCTGGAACAAATTACTTGATGAAAGTTCAAACGAAGACGACATTACGATTCTTTCAAAAACAACATTAAACGGATTCACAAACGATTATTTGAACCATGTAAACTTCCAAAAGGTGGTTACAGAGGTTCTGCATAAGCTTGAGGTCCCATTAGCAAATGAGATATTGTCTTCTTGAAATTTATTTTCCTCGGGCTTTTGCCGATTAACTTTGTGATTCATGATTGGTGTATGTTCAATTGTTTAGAGCAGCAGCAAATCGGAAATTTTAGAAACTGAGATTATAAGTAGTTACAGTGTTTGGTTAAAAAGCAGTCAAATTATTGGTGCAGCGCCACTTATTGATTTAGTGTAACCACGGGTGAATTTTGGTTAGTTTGTGAAGCACTTCTTTTAGGTGGTTATGTTTTGATATTTCTCTTCCCATTTATATTATTCGCCTATCGATCAAGATTGTAGGATTGTCGATCTAAGATATTTTGGCCAATATGAACTATTTTGACGGTAGCATCGATAAGAGTTGAGTTTCGTTGAGAAAATAGTGGTAAAGTATGAGAAAGGGAATGGTTTTAGGTACGACAAATCCGGTAGTAGTCTGTTCAATATACCTAACAGATAATGCAACAAAGTTTCAACTATCGGGTTTGAAATGAGTCGAGCTGAGCCTGAGCCTGTCAAAGATCGAAGTTGTTTCGAGTCTTACGCTTTTAGCTTAATCTCGATGCGTAACATATTTTACAAGCTTGGGCTCGGTTAGTTTACGATAGATTTAAAAGAGTTGAAATATAGCACTACTCAAGCTTAGCTTCTTAGATACACTAGGCTCGAGCTCGTTTATTAAATAAGCCACAAATAATGCCGACCCCGTTTAAGCTCGACTTGTTTTGAGCTTTTAGAGTAGCTCGCAAGCAGCTTAAATAAAAATTCAACAATAAAAGCTTATGATACTTTAAACCTCAGCAGTTACATATCTGAGTCAAAACCTTTCCCTCTATAAGTAATACCTCATTTGTTTTGTTTTGTTGTTAACCACCACTAAATGGTATGATTTCTACTTTTGCATATACCAAAAACACACTATCATTGGTGGAAATTTAATTCGATGAGGGTTCAGTTCATACCGGTTAAGGGACTGGAGGTACGGAGTGTACTCTCATAGGTCACTGAACATCCTGACTCAGATAGTGGTTGAAAGGAATTCATGTCGCTAATGAACTTCAGTGAGTAACTCTGGACTGAAGGATATTCATCAGAGAAGTCCATCAGAGGAAGTATCCTCAGTGGGTTAACTCATCAGTAAGTCTTTTCAGTATTGAACCCTCAGCTTCTATACTTTTCAGTGAGTTAGCTGAATGTATACTAAAAGAATAACTCATTAATATGAATTTAATAACTTGTAACTGATTTGACCGTTTCATATGCTAAGTTACAATTACCTTTAATGACCACGTTTAATATGGTCATTGTAACCACTAATTCCTTAAATTAAGGAAGTCAGTTATGGAAGAGATTATATCTCCTATAAATCTCTCATAACTCCTTTGACTAGGGTTTTGAGTATTCTCCTATAAATAGAAGATCACAAACTGCATGAGAGATACACAGATCCATAAACACATAGAAATGCAGGGTTCTTGATCTGTGTCTAGAACAAGAACAAACACTTGGTTTTATCCTAAGGAGGTATTCGTGTAACCCATGCATAGGGTCGAATAATCTTCTTTGTAAAGTGATTATACGACTTCAAGTGATATCCGGTAACCATCTTGGTAATTAGCTAGGCTATTGATTGTCTTCACCCTGACCTGGGACACACAATCCAACCAACAATCAAAAAATATTATTTTGTGATAATCAATGGCTGCTGCTGCTATGAAACACATGGCTTCAAATTTTGTCAAGTTTGACAAGTTTGAAGGGGTGGACTTTAGGAGATGGCAGAAGAAGATGCACGTCTTGCTATCTAGCATGAGTGTGGTGTATGTACTGACTACTCCTATTCCTGAAGATGGTGATGATAATCCAACTGTGGAACAAGTCAGGAAGAGGGCCAAGTGGGACAATGATGATTATGTCTACAGAGGTTTAATCCTCAATGGTATGTCTGATCATTTATTTGATATTTACCAGAATGTTGAATCTTCCAAAGAACCATGAGATTCCTTAGAGGCCAAATATATGGCTGAGGATGCATCAAGTAAGAAGTTCCTTGTTAGTAATTTCACAAATTATAAAATGACTAATTCAAGACCAGTCTTGAAACAATACAATAAACTTCTTAGTATACTTGGAAGATTTACACAACAAAAAATGAACATGTATAAGGGTATTCAAGTCTCTTGTATCATTGATAAACTCCACCCTTCTTGGAAAGATTTCAAGCACACATTGAAACATAAGAAAGAGGAGTTAACTCTTGTTGAGTTGGGCAGTCATCTGCGCATTGAGGAACCCCTCATGGTGCAGGATAGTGACAAGCCAAAGAGCAACAATGTTGTTGGTCTTTCAGTTGTCAATATGGTGAAGCATCACAACTCCTCTAGGTACAATGACAAAAAGGGTAAACGTAAACATCATGATAACACAAGGGCTGGTCCTAACAAGAAGGCTAAACCTACTTGTTGGAAATGTGGCAACACTGGTCACATTAAAAGGGATTGCAAAGGTGTTAATGTTGGCAACAAAGCCAATGGTTCAGGCACAAAGGGTTCAGTGGATGGTTCTTCCAACTCACTAAAAGGTCAGAATATGTTTAATAAATCCATTCAAGTTTATTATGTTACATTGTGCAGGATGATGATGTTGCGTGGTCGGTTAACTCAAGAGCAACAGTTCATTTGTGTAAAGATAGATGTTGGTTCAAGACATATAAG
>BQNB010136384.1:0-18009 GCA_026074375.1 Tanacetum coccineum
CTAGGGTTATCGCAACTTAGGCAACACGTAATCATAATGTAAAAGTATCCACTTGTGTCTAGTTGTAAAACATTGCATGTTTTACAAAAGCATGTAAAACATGGGGCTATGAACTCACCTTTAGTGAGCGAATATCAAGTATATCACAGATAATGCGCCACGCAAATCGTCAGATGCAACCTATTTAAATTAAGGTCGTATAAGTACTAATCACATTGTGTAACTACTACCATGCATAATTCTATATAGCTAATCACCATCTAATTGTTTTGGAAAAATTGTGTTTAATAAGTTAAAAAGTTTATAATTACCGTTGTAGTAAAACTGGCGAACTTTCGCGTTTTAAGCCCGATTTTGACGTTTCTTATGCCCACGCTTTCGTATTAGGACGAGTTATCATAATTTGACATTTTTATTTTTTTGATCCTCTGATGAACAGTAACTTTTATAAAAATGATTTTATAAAAGTATTTTTATACATTTTAAGTATATAAACTCGCGTAATTCATAACTTCTTCGTTTTTAATCGAAAAATTACGATTCTTATCATTTTAGAATCCTAGAAATGTGTATAATCTTTTAAAAACATCAAACTTTCTGTTTTGTATAATGTTTATAAAAGTTATTTTATAAACCCGTTTAATTAACGTATAACTCGTAATTAGCGTATCTTTTTCGTTATTAACCCGTTTTTCGAGTTTCTTATCTTTTTGGAATCGTCATGAGGTGTATTATCTTTATAAAGTGTCAAACCCACTGTATGAAATTCGAATCCAAACAGCCCTTTGCATAGCTTTTATATAATTAAGTATATACTTTTATTTTATATACTTTTCAACTAATTAATTCACCACAAGTCTTACACAATCCTTTATATCATATGTCATACATATATTAGTGTCCATAGGTCCATTGTTTGTCCACATGAGTCTATGATATCTATATTAACAAGCCATTACATCACATGAAAACATAAACTTTCCATAAGTAACTTTTAATTACAAGTTTACACTTGAACTTTTTATGCATTAACCAAGTGTGTACAAGAGTTATACTTCTATTATAACCTTATTTTAGTGTTCATATAACATGACTAAAAGTCCATAAACAAGATTAACATGTCATTTGCATTATTTTTACTTGTAACATATTAAGTAAACTTTATAAACCCTAATTTGTACATAATCATTTTTACACCAAAACAACATGGTACAATCCTTTTACCTCCATTTTAACATGATCTCATTAACATCATAACATGTTTAAAAGTGAACAAATCCATAATTATAAGTAAAAATCCCTTTTACATATTCAAAAGTCTTAAATGGTGATTTTTCTATATAAAACATCATATGCATATAAAATCATGAAAATGAAAAGATAAAGGTTTTAGGTAACCTTAGTGATGAATGATGATGATGAAAAATATGTGCTAAACCCTTGTTTAGCCTTTAAACCTAAGCTAGCAAGCTATGAAAACCCTAATTCAATACGAAACCTTAATCTTGATTTCTTGCTTCAACACTTGCAAACCTTTAACCAATACTTAGAAACAACTTAGGACATCTTAGATATGATATAAGAATGTGTAAATAAGTGATAGAAAAATTTTGTATGGATAGTTTATAGGGGGGGTTGAGCCGTGGCCTAATAGGGAGAGAAATTGAGAGATTTTTCTCTTTTACACCAAGTCTTCTTGTTATCTATGTGTTTATGCATGTATACTAGTATATATGGTAAGTCTTAGTCAAAAAGATTGCAATAGTTGGTCAAGAACATAGTTCATGGTCTTAAGGAAGACTTATGGTCAAATGAGAGAAGTTATGGCTATGTTTAATGCAAAGGTGATGTACAAAACCAACTTGCAAGATTTTTCTCATATATCTTTGTATAAATTGCAACAAATTCGGCCATAATGAGATATATATGATATATGTTTGTAAATTTTGAGTATTGGGTATAAATGTGGGTATTTGTTGAAGCGTAGAAAAGTTTTGGTGGTTCCGGGAATGCCTAAACACAATTTATTGCGAAACGTAAACACTTTACGTAACCGATAAAAATAAAATGAACAAAGACCATAATTATTCTCAAAATAATTATTTAATACTTGATTGATGTAAACGCTTAATTGTTTGATGCCCGTTTACATTGAACGCTAATTTTTAGCCTACGCGATTTAGCTTAACATTTACGATTTAAAACAAACGCGTACAATATACAAGATGAATAGTAGATTTATCGTCGTCATCAATGACTTGAAAACACAGGGTGTTATACTAGTCAATCACCATATGTCACTTACGCACTTAAAAGTCCTACCAGCTGGAGCACTAAATTAGGGCAGGACCACATACAAACTAAGGTAGGCGTACCCATCCGCTTTAATAATCCTTACTATGTTACACACCCTTCGCCCGCGGTTGACTATGATGATGAATATCAAGGGGAAACATTTTCAAAATAATCTAGAAGATTCTCCCACTTTTGCAATGATGCTACTTGCTCGAGCAATCACTCAGCATTATTCTACTCCAACAAACAACCGACTTTGTTCATCTTCAAACATAAGAAATCAAGTAGTTGTGCAAGCCGACAGAGTCAATATTCAAAGCAAAAATGTTGGAAATGATGGTAGAATTGCAAGACGCTTGTACAAAGTTCACGAAGAAACTGCTGAGGGTAGCAATTTTCAGAAAGAGACTGAGAATGTACAAAGAAATCTTCAAACTTCTTCTTCTGGAAATGTCTCAAATGTTCAGTGTTACAACTGCAACGAGAAAGGTCACTATGCTCGTAATTGTCCAAAGCCAAGAGTTCGGGATTCTAAGTACTTCATGGAACAAATGTTGCTTGCAAAGAAGGATGAAGAATGGGTCATTCTCTCCAAGGAACAAAATGATTTTCTTCTCGCTGATACTATTCAAATGGAAGAGCTTGAAGAACTGAGTTCAAACATATGCATGATGGCCATAATTCAACCAGCAAATGTTAATTCTGATGAAGACCCAAGCTATGATTCTGCATTCATAAGCGAGGTACAAACACCATCAACAAGCTAAATGAACGATGATCATAAACAAATGTGTCCTGAACAACCTAAAATCATTAACTCCACAATTGGTGATGATTAAATTAATAACAATATTATATTTGATGATCCAAATGTGAAAGTTAATAATGGCAGTGTTGATCACGAAAATTATGTTCATGATCCATATGAACTAGAACAGTTATCTAAAAATACGTATAAAGAAGCTGAGAAGCAACAAGTAATTGCTAACAAAGTTAAACAACAAAATGTTATGTTAACTAAACAGCTTGAGCAATATAAGGAAAGGGTTCAGGGTTTTTGAAACAAACACAACAAACAAAATGAATTTTCAAACAAAATTCATCAAGGCTGATCTCAAAGTAAAACGTCTTGAAACTGAACTTCAAAATCAATTCATTCAACACAGAGATAAAATTAGAGCGTTAGAATAAGAAAAAGATACGTTGCAATTACAATTTTTAGAACAAACAAAAAAGATTTTAGAATGGCAAAATGCTCAAAGTGTTTTAAAATGCAAGATGAATGGTGATGAAGATAAGTATCTCGATGATATTTCGAATTTGGAAGCTAAGGTGAAAACAAATGAAAATGTTGTAATTAAAATGAGCCAATCTGTACAAGCTTTGTTTATGCTTGGACCAAAACCTTTGTCGTTTTATGATCCAAAACTGAAACATGGTTTGGGATATGAAAATCCTTATATGCTCTAGAAATCAATTGCTCATAATCCAAAGTTATATGATGCTTCTTGTTTCAATAATTCAAAAATGCATGTGAATGTTTGTGATACTGAAGAAATACTTAAGGATGCAACCAAAAGTCAAATCAAAATGGAAAATAAATTAGAAGATCCAATTTCTATTGAGAAAAAACAAAACTTTCGTTCCATTACTTATAAGAAGTTAAATGCTCTTTACGAAATGTTTTGTTCCCACCAAAATAATTTTATGCGAACAAAAAAAATCAATCTGTTTCGCCATGACCTTCTGGAACTCTTCAATGCAAAGTAACTTACAATCCTCCTCCCTTACTCCTCGACCCCCCTTCCTCCCTGACCTATCAATATCTCCTTATCTCAACCTGTCACCTCTCACTTTTCCTCTACCCTCCCCTCCTTCCCTCGCATCCTATTCACCTACTTCCTTCCACCCTCCTCTCTCTCTCCTCTTCCTCCTCCTCCTCTCACTCCCCTCCATGGCTACCACACCTCCTTACTCTATATAGACTTACTCCTTCCTTCCTTTTCCTACTCTTTCTCTACCCTCTATCCTATCTTCCTCCTCTCCTACCTTGCCTCTTCAACCTCTAACTTTTAGACTCTGCCTTCCCTCTTCCGTCTCCCCCCCCTTCACTCCTTCCTCCTGACTCCTACTCTGACCAACCTCCTCTCTTCCTGATCCTCCTATCCTATCTCCCCTCCTTTCTCCTCTAACCATTCCTACTATCCTCAACCTTTTTCCTAACCTTCTTTCTCCTACTCTCTTCCTGTCCTAACCTTTTCCTAAAACCTCTTCACTCTCCTTCCTACATCACTGCTTTCTCAACTCTCTTTCTCCTCGCTTCTCTACCTCTCCTTACACCTTCCTCCCTCCTTCCTACTACCTGCCTAACTAACTCCTCCTTCCTCTTCCTCATACCTCTCTCCTACCCTTCCTCCCCATCACCTCCCTCTACCCTACCCTACCCTCCCTTCGCTACTCCTTTTCTCTATCCTCTCTGTTCCTTCACTTTCCTCCCCTTTACTCTCTCTCCTTGCTCATTCTCGCCCTCCTCTCTCTTAACTCTGTTCCCTACTTCCCTACTTTTACTCTCCTCTCCACCTCTCCTACCTACACTTTAACTCCTGCTCGCTTTCCGTAGCCCTTCTCCTTCCCCTGCCCTAATCCTCCTCCTCCCCTCCTACCTCGCCTCTTTCCTCCTTCCTACCTCCTTTTCCTTCTCCCTCCATCTCCACTTCTCATCTCTACCTTCTCTCCTATCCTCCTAACTCTGCTCCTCATTCCTCCTCCTTCTTAAACCTGCCTATCCTCCCCTTCTAAGTCCCTCCTCTTCACCTCCTTACCGTTCCTCCTCTCTCCCTCCTCGCTTCTCCTTGCCTCCTCTCCTCCTCTTCCTATCGCTCCCTCCTTCCTCTTTTGCCTCTTGCCTTTTTCCTTCTCCTCCACCTTCCCTACTCCTCCTCCCCTCTCTCATCCTACACCTCCTGCTCGTATTCTCATCCTAATCTCTCCTCTCCTACTACTCTCCCTACCCTCACAGCTAATTAACCCCTTATCACTTACACTGCTCCTCTACCTGTCCTCCTTCCTAACCCTACCCTAATCCGTCTACCCACTTCTTTCCTCTATCCCTCACGCCTCTACCTCTTCACTAACCTGACTATCCTTCCTATCCTACCTTCCTCTGCTCTCTATACTCCACCCTCTCTCTCCTTCTCTGTTTCCCTTTCCTCCTTCTAACTCACTCCTCCTCGCTCCTTCCTCTCTCCTCTTCAACTTTCCTCCTCCTAGCTCTTCTTCCTACTACTCACAGACCTACAGCCCTCCTCCTTCCTCCTCCTCTATACTATATCCCACTGCTACCTATACTACTTACCTCCTCTCCTTCCTGCCTCTCCTATTATGCTCCTAACTGCCCTCTACCTATTTGCCTCTCCAGCTCCTCCTTCTTCTGCCACTCTCGCTCTCTCTCTACCTCCTCTACTCTTCCTATACTACCCTTCCCTTCCTATCTCCCTCCTTATCTCCTCCCTCGTTCCTAATCCTTCTCACACCTTACCTCCTCCACTCCACCTACTTTCATCTCTACTCGCTCCTCTTCCTTCCTTACCTCCTGCTCTCCATATATCCTGCCTGCCTCCTCTCCTCCCTCAACCTCTCCCTCATCCTACGCTACCTACTCTCTACCTCCTATCCTCCTTACTAACTCTGCCTCCTCCCACTACCTCCTTCCTTCTTATCTACCCTCCCCTCTCTCCTCCTACTACCTCTCCTCCTACTCTTCCTACTCACTCCCCTCTTAATCCTCACCTTATCTTTCCCTTATCCTTTCCTTTCCTCCTTCACTTCTCCTTAACCTCCTCTCTAATCTCCTCTCGTCCTTTCTGTTGCGCTATGCCACCTCCTCTACCTTCCTACCTGCCCCTACTAACCCTTCTCCCTTCCTCTTTACGCTCTTTACTTCTCACTTACTACCACCCCTTACTTTCTCCCTCCCTGCACTCCTTCTCCTTCCTATCCTTCCCTCCTAGCCTGTTCTTTCCCTCTTCCTGACTCTAGCTCCTCTCCTCCCTTCTCCTCCTCCTTCTCCTACCTCCTCCTGAACCTCACCTCTTCCCTTCCTTTCACTCTTCGCTTCATTGGCCTCTCTCCTCTAAACTCCCTCTCCTCACTGCCACCTCCTTTCTCTCCTTAACCTGCTCTCGACTACACTCACACCCTAACTCGCATACTCCTCCCTACTTAGTCCTCCTCTCTCCTCTCTCTCCTTTCCTAATCACCTCTCTCCTCCTCCCTCTCACCTACACCCTTACCTGCCTCCCTTCCCCCCCCCCTCCTGCTCCTGTCTACCTCTCTACTTTTCTCCCTTAGTCCCCTTTCTCCTCTCCTCTTATTGGCCTAAGCACCTTCCTTCTAACTTCTCCTCCCTATGCTCCTTCTCCTTCTTCTTCCACCCTAACTACTACCTTCTCTCTATCCCTTCACTTCCTCTACCTCCTGTCCCTCTTCTCTCTACAAGTCCTCCTACTCCTCTTCCTCCCACCCTCCTCTCTCTATGATGCTCTCCTGTCCACCTTTCTCTCCTAGCTCCTCTTACTTCTCCTCACCCTCAGCTTCGCTCTTCCTCCTACCTCCTACCTCTTCTCTCCTCTCCTCTCCCCTGCTACCCCTCTTACCTTCTCCCTCCTTCCTATACTCCTCCTCCTGCTCCACTCTCCCTCCTCCTCTTCTTCTCTCGCTCCTCCTCTCCTTCCTCTCACCTCTCACTATCCTTGCCTTATCTCCTTAAACCTTCCCTCTACTACCCTTCACTACCTGTCCTCTCCTACCCCACTCCTCTCCTACCCTCTAATCTCCTATCCTCTCTCTCCTCCTTCCTTCCTGCCCCTCTCTTCCCCTTCCCTGCTACCTCTCTCACTTACACCCTTCTCCTCACCCTCTTCCCTCCATCCCTTTCCTTGCCAACCCCTCTTTCCTCTTACTACCTCCTGTCCTTACTCCTGGCTCCTATCCTCCTACTTCCTTACTCCTCCTTCCACTCTTACCTCCGCTCCTTGCCTACTCCTCTCACTAACCTAGTCCTCCTATACTTTCCTTGTCTTCTCGTACCTTCTCACCTCACTTTCGCTCTATGTTCTTCATCCTTCTAACTATCCTATCCTCCACTCTTGCTACAACTCTCCTCCTTCCTCCTTCGGCATCCCCTCCTCTCCTCCCTTCCCTCCTCCTTGTCTCTCCTTTCTCCTAAACTAACCTATCCTCCCCCTCTTTACCTTCTTCTTTCACTTCTCTCCCTACTTCCTCTGTCTAACCATCCGTTTGCTCGTACTCCTACAACCTCACGCCGCTTGACCCTCCTACCTCCTCTCTCGTCCTTCTATTCTCACTCTCCTGCTTCTTCCCTACTCTGACCTCCTTTCTATCCTCCTACTGCTGCCTCTCCTCTCTCCTCTCCTTACTCCTTTCCTCCTAACTCTCCTCCTCTAACCTGTACCTCCTTTTCCTCCTCTTATCCTACTTCTTTCTCCTCCTACCTCTCCTGCCTACTCACCTTCTCCTACTCTCCTCCACCATCCTCCTCCTTCATCAAGTCCACCTCCCACTCTTCCTCCTCTTCCTCCTTCACTCTCGTCTCCTCCTTTCTTCGCTCCTTCTGAACCCCCTCTTTCTTTCTCCTATTCTTCTACTTCTCTCCTACTCTCCTCCTCTCCTTCTCCTTCTTTAACCTATTCCTCGTACTACGCCTTCCTTCCTTCTCCACTCAACCTGCTTACTACTCCCTGCTTTCCCTGCCCTCTCGCTAGTGCCCTCCTCTCTCCTCTCCTCCTGCCCTCTCCGCCTTTCTCACCTCTACTCCACATCCTATTCTCCTCCTTTCCGCTTCCTCTCCTCGTTCCTATCTCTCTAGCTCCTATCCTCCTACTCCTTCCTCTCATCCTTCCCTCAAGTCCTCCTCCTCTACCTCTGCCTTCCTAACCTCCTCCTGACCTGCCTTACCTTACTCCTTACTCCTTTTCCTTCTTACCTCCTAGATCTTCCTCTCCTCTTTTGGTCCTCCCTACTACCCTCTCGAACCTATACCTCTCTTCACTCCTTCTCCACCTGCTCCTACCTCCCCAACCCTTCTTCCTCTCTCCTCCTCTGTCCTATCTCATAGTTTCCTCTTCCCTCCTTGTACCTACCCTTCTGCTTCTCTCACACCTCTACCTCTACCTTCCCTCCTTCCTACCTTCTCTCCTGGCTCCTTCCTTACCTCCTCCTCCCTCCTCTTACCTGTCACTCTCCCCTTACTCTTTCCATTTATCTTCTCTTATTCCCTCACACCCTCCACTCTCCTCGCTTGCTCCTACTCCTTCCTCCTAATACCTTATCCCCCCACTTATCCAACTCCTCTCCTACTTTCTACTCCTCTCCTCTAAACTCCTCTCCTCTCCCCTCGCCTTTAACTCTTCTCCTCCTACGCTCCACTCTCCCTAAATTACTCCTACTCTCTCTTCCTCCTTCCTCTCCTGTCACCTCTCTCCTTACAAGCTCCTGCAACAATGCCAAAATCAAGTAAAATACTAAAACATTTTCATAGAATGGGACGTGACTTTGAAAGGTTGTTTAATTGTTAAAAAAATACATCTACTCCAAAGAGTATTTTCTTTACAAGTAAAGAGGACATACTTTTAAATGATTTTTGTTGCAAAGAGGTGAAACCAATTCTTAATGACTTGCATTCATACTTCAAAATTATTTAAAAATGGTTCCCAGAAGAAATAAAAATAATGATGAATGTTTTTGAGTCAATGGAACGTGATCTTGATACAACTTGGAAACAAAATGAGATTTTAAACGATAAACTCTTGGAAGCGACACTCAATATTGAAGTTGAAAAATGTGTGAGAGATGTAGTGATTTTGTAAAATGAATAATTCAAATGATTGAAATTGAAAAGTTAAGAGGGAATCCATTGATGTCCAAGATAATTTACTAAAAAGAATAAAGATTCTTTAAAATGATTTTCAGATATGTCAAAAATAATGCATTGAGTTTGAATTGCAATTGCAACATCAAAAAGAGAGAACAAAGTGTGAAAATTCTTTGAATAATCTTTGTGAAAACTCTTGGATATCAAAAGTGGAGAAGCTTGAGAATGAAAACGTATATTTGGAATTTAAAGTGCAATCTTTGATTAAAGAACGTGAAAACGCAAATTGAAAAACCCAAAAGCTTTATTTGAATAATCAAAAGAACACCGTACTCAGACTCAAGTGGAGAATTCATGAATTGAATAACATGTTTAATCAAAGAAAGACCTATGGCTTACGGGATGGTATGCTCAGAATCATCAAGAAACTTTGATAACAATTTCTGAATTGAAAGCAAAGTTAAAAATGTTGAAAAAGGTAAGTCTGTAAATACTAAGTTTGACAAACCTTGAGTTTCTGGAAAACTTCTTTGTGTTACACTAATTAATAAAAAAATCTTTCAAAAGAAAAAGTTTGTTCCAAAAACTGAAGAGAAACATGTTTTGCCAAAAACAATCACTTTACAGACTTTACCTACCAAAAAGAAATAAAGTGCTCAGAACACGAATGTCATAGCATCAAGGATGTATAAGGTTAAAATGCAAACAATCAGAAACTAAGTGTGTTTTAACTTTCACAGGACTGAAAGATGCTACTAGTGTTAAAAGACCATTGAGTAGAGGCTCCTCATCCAAAGAATAAAGTGTCTAGTAACCACTAAAGATTCATCAGCAGATTGTAGAAGTTCGATGTTTAAGTCAAACAAAAATACAAATGTTGTGTCTAAAAACAATGATGATCAAAACAAAAAGAATGTGTTAGGATTTCATTTTATGTGACGATATTTACGGAATTACCATAGTTTATAATAGCACCACACGCAGGGACTAGAATAGACATTCTTTATACTTAGCATTCGTGTGGGCTATAAATACATAACCCCTCTAAACGGCTTCCATAAAAAAGGGTTGAGACTCTATGTATTATTTTCTTTTTCATTCTAATTTTACCTTTTGTGTTCTCTCTCTTAACTCTCTCTCTCTACCCCTACAGATATAATATCATGTGGTTTTAAGTCTCCCCGAAACCACCGAATCGTAATTCTTTAGTTTTTTTCAATTGGAAATCAAGACCTAGTTACATTCTTCTTACGGGTCTCGGTTTTATTCTTTTTGTCCGGTTGGTCTCGAATCTGTCACAGTTTGTGTATTCATATTATGTTCATTTCATGTTTCAGTTTATTACGGCTTATTTATGCTTATTTAAGCTTATTTTCGTGGGCTTATTTTTTTTTGAAAAAAAAAACCACGAATAGTTTGTATGTGTCATTGTATGAATCTGTGCATTTAAGCTTAACTATGTTTCTTGATGAGTTTTTTTTGGAGTTCCTTTATTTTCCAAAACTCACCAAAATCAGATCTGGTTCTCTTCTTGTTTATAGCTTTCTTTCAAACTTTTTATAAGCTTATTTGGGTTGGATGGTTTGTGCTTATTTAGTCCTTGTCCAAAGCTTATTTTCAACTTAATGGTATCTGCTTATTTTATAGCTTTTTGGATGTGTCTAAGTGCTTATTTTCGAAGCTTATTACTTTTGGGCTTATTTGGATTTGAAAGGAAACACAGATCTAAAATATTAGCTTTCAAGGACAATTTTTTATGTTTTGCAAAAAGAAAAAAAAATAGTACAACAATTTATACATCTTCCAGATCTAGAACGGTTTATACCATTCAAAAAATAAAGGCGATTTATACATCTATAAATTCGGCAATTTATATAGTTGTATAAATCTAGCGATTTATACATCAGCCTTAGCCGAATTAAACACCCAGACTGAGTCAACTCGGTATTTACCGAGTTGACCGGGTCAACTCAACTGAGTTGGTATGTGTCGAGTTAAAGTCAAGACAGAAATGTAGAAGTAAGAAGAACTGACTCATTAAACCATAACAACAATAATCTAAACACACTTAGCCATTATAGAAATAAACCACAACAAATCAACCAAACAATAACGACACTACAATCCTACACTAACCCTTCAATACACAATCAGTCCACATACAAATCTAACTAATCTTAATAACCCTTCATCACATATAATCAACACACCACAGATCCATCTAACCTATCTCCATCTTCTCCAATCCTCACAAGACTCGAAAGTAAAAGAAAATGATCTCAGTTACTGTTTTCGTGTTTGGTATTTAACTTCATGATCTTATCGATCAATTACACGAAACACAATTCATCACATATATTTGTGACGGTTAACAAACTTCATTCAATTTACGAAATTAAAGATTGATTTATAACAATTAGGTTATAATCATTATTTGTTTTGATTACAAGACACTCTAAACGAAAACAAAATGCAACCTTACCTGAGATCTTTATTTAAAGATCTAGAAGCCATATCTCTCTTGAGCTCTTCATAGGATTTATCATATGGTAGATCAGACGAACAAAAGATGAAAGATTGGTGTTCTTGGTTTTGTGTTTTGGGATTTGTTTTTGTGGCTCGTATGAATTAATGATTTGGGTGAGGAGTTATAAGGATGTGAGTGGATAATGCACACCCCAAACGGGGCCTTATTGAGACAGGAAAAACGTGTCCGAGGGCGTGACGTCATCATAATCCGAACACAAGGCACAAGAGAACGACCACTAATGGACGTTTTGGAAATCATAACTCGTTGCATTGTTTAAAAATAAATAAGTTTTACAATATTTAAAAGAAATTAAACATTTGCAGAAGCGTAAGTAAAGGTAGCGGAAGCATAATTTGGTTTTCAAAAGACAACGAGTATGATATTTTGATAAGTCTTGAAAGAGTATCATATTGCACGTAGACTCCACATAGCACATCAAGAAGTCCGAAGCTAAGCACCTGAGAAAAACATGCTAGAACGCTCAACATAAAGTTGAGTGAATTCATAGGTTTAAGTAAAACATTTATGAGGACCAAAAATGTTTAGTGAATACAGCTTCACTCAATGTAATATGAAAAACATTTAATAATCAGAAACGTTCAATCAAAGTAGTATGGACCACAAGTTTACAGTACGCACGTGACAGTTATAGGAGAAATAACTTTACGTACAAAGCACATGCGACTATTATAACGAATACAATATCGCATGAAAAGTGTATACTGTTGCGCTAAGCTCATGACACCGAAGCTAATTATCCAACAGGCAGTTACATCCTGTTGCATAGTATCCCTGCCCTTGATAACCGGTGTCCTCCCATAACCAAAGACCACCATAGTACACATCGACATGTCATATATCCGTTTTTGAGTTTCTTCGTTAAGTGAACAAATCGATAGGATAATTAGCCCCAATAATCGATCTATACACTCACTCGCGCTCCCGAATATCAACTGGTTCCTCCGGTCGAGAAACTAACAGTTCATGATAAGTTGGGCAGTAGTTCGTGGTTTGTTAAGCAAACTTAGGCAACACGTAAATGGGATATGGTAACTGAAAACACTTGTGTCCAATGAAGAAATAACCATTTTATTCATAAACAACATTAAGTACTTAATTCCATAAGCAGAAAAGAGTGTGATATCAATCAAGTATACAGTTTGTAATTTGTGTGTAAACGAGTTTGAATTCGGTAACGTAAACGATGTTTGATACAACGAGCATAGTTTTCTCACCCCAAAAGTAGTAAAGTATATGTAAAACAAGTAAAATGTGGGGCTATGAACTCACAAAGTATTGAAAGGTAATTGTATTGTAGTAAAATATACAAGTTTGGAAACGAGCATGTATTCCCCTCGCGAGTTTATAAAACATTGAAAAGATTGAAATGCGAGACTATGAACTCACCTTGATGTTGCAATGAGCAAACTAGCAAAAGTTGCAAAAAAATAATCACAAGCAACAAACGGAGAACAGAATGGCTTGACCAAGAAGTTGCAGCTTAACTTAACGCCTAAATCCCACTAGCTTGGGTTGATGAATTAGGGTTTTCCAATGGATGAGCACATCAACGTGACACGTTGATAAGGGATTTGGATTTTCAAGTTGGATGAGTTTGGTGGTTGGTTAAATAAAATAAATCGAAAAACACACGCAAAGTATGTAATATATTCCGTATATATATTACATATGAAAAATGAACGTTTATACAATTCATATGATGAAGTATATAATAAAGACAAACATTCAAAAGGAAAAGTCGTAGTATATAATACTTTACAAGTATTATATAAGAAACGTGGTTAAAAATAATGGTAATAATATAATTCGACGCGTTTTCAAAAGTCACCAATTAAATAATAAAAGTCCTTATGCGTAAAAAGTAAATACACGTTTTAAAGTTACGAATTGAATAAAGGACGTTTTTAAGGTTTTTACAAAACTTATTATTTTATTTATTAGAATTATAAAATAATGTTATATATATTAGTGTTTCGTTGCGCGTTTTAACTAAACTAGTTGTTTTGTTCGTAAAAGTATATCTTTCGTTTATTCACTGGTTTATCGTATAATAATCAATTATAAAATCTTAAAACTATATCACTTCGTTCTTTTATCGGTTTTCCAAATAATAGAAATTTTAATGAAAATTATTAAGTATATAAATTTTTATAAATTTTGGCATGACCTAGTCGTTTACACGACGTTTCCCATTTCTACAAAACTCAACATTTTCCCCTTTTCAATCAATCCTTGTTGCAAAATATGCGTGTTTTTAATTTATATCTAAACGAGATCAATAAATAGTAAAGTAAATAAAACCAAACACACCCTTATTAACTATTAACCAACTAACCAAACGCACCCTTATGTGTTATAAAACGCCAAACCAAACATGCCTTTACGGCTGAACCAAACGCACCCTAACTGGTGCTAAACTAAATGCATAAACAAACACCCCTTGGGGGCTGCTATAAAATGCAGAACCAAACGCCCCTTAGGGGCAGCCAAACCAGGAACAAACGCCCCCTTATGGGCTGATAAACCCCAAAACCAAACGCCCTTTTCAGCTTATAAAAACACAGC
This sequence comes from Tanacetum coccineum, assembly GCA_026074375.1. Classification (NCBI taxonomy): domain Eukaryota; kingdom Viridiplantae; phylum Streptophyta; class Magnoliopsida; order Asterales; family Asteraceae; genus Tanacetum; species Tanacetum coccineum. Next base: position 14,304 of record BQNB010136384.1, read on the forward strand.
AACAAACGCACCCATTCGGGGCTGCCAAACCAACCAAACGCACCCTTTCGGGGCTGCTAAACCCAACCCGAACGCACCCTAGTGGCTGTCACGAACCAACGCACCCTTGCTGCGTTTCGGCTAAACCAAACGCGTCCTAATCTGGAAACCAAAAACAAACACGCCCTTCTGGCTGTTGCCATTAAACCAAACACGCCATATGGCGGTTTTTCAGCTAAACCCAGGTCCAAACGCACCCTGGTCGGTTGAGACCCAAACCCCAAACGCATCCTTGTCGTTGAACCACACGCACCCGTGCTGGTGCAATAACCACTCGCACCCTTGGTGCTTTGAAAACCAAACGGACCCTTTTTGTTTAGGAAAACCAAAAGCAACCCTTGTTGCTGTTTCGACACACCAAACGCACCCTAACTGATAACAATCAAACGCACCCTTGCTGGCTGGTTAAAGGCGGTGGTGCGGCGATGGTGTAGATGATGTTGGTGGTCGTAGTGATGATGGCGTGGGGTGGAGGGTGGTGTCGTCGGCTGGAAATGGATGACAAGGGTGATATTGGTTGGAGAGTGAGGATGATGAGGAGGGCGGTATGGGTGTGCGTCGGTGGTTGGCCGGAAATCTCGCCGGAGTTAGGGGAGCGACGCCGGAATCTTTAGGAGGGGAGGAGGAGTGGGGAAGTGTGTGTTAGGGTTTTATAGAAATGAAAGAAAAATGATATAAATTATATATATATAATAAAAGTTTTAAATTTTTTGAATAGTTGTTAATAGATGGGGGTTAACTTTGTAAATATTTCACAGGGACCTAACGTGTAACTTTTGTTAATTATTGATTCGGTCCGTTTGAGGTACTTGAACCGAGAAATAAATGCGAAACGTTCGCCATTGTTCTTCAATTAATTTTTCTGATAAAAATGATTATTACTTTGATAATATATACATAAATGAATTTTAAAATAAAACAAAAATTCATTATGATTATGATATTTATTTGGTACCATTGAGTGTCAACATGCAAAGTAAGCTTTGCCGTAAAATTTAAAACTATAATTTGAACATATCGTAGATTTTAAAAAAAACCGGCTTTTAAATAAAAATTAAATAATTTATTAAATATTTTTATAAATAAAATGATAATAAAATATAATTTTATTATTGTTTTGGGTCGGTAAAGAGTTGCGTTCAAAATTTTGCTAGGCTTTTTCAGTCATTTTCTGCTTGGATTTCAAGTCTCACGGCAAACTAAAAAGTAGTCCGAATGACGTTAATGTCAAACGCTAGTATACCCCCATAATTTAATAATTCAATTTGGGCAGGGAAGGTTCAAACAATAAAATGGAAAAATAATAATTCACTCATCTTTTCCATTCTATAACCGTTTATGGTTCGAAGATTAAAAAGGTTTGTTTGAATTCGTATGAATATTAGTGTGGTTGTTCGTGTGTTTACAAAGAATAGGAGATATAAGTCTTGATGTATTTGTGAGAGGAAGAGGTGGGATTGATTTCTTTGATCTATCTTTATTTTGAGATAAAAAGATGGTGATCTGTGGTAGTTTCTGTTCAAAGAGAAGATGGGGGCGAAGATTGTGAGAAATGTGATTAGGGTATGAGAATAATTAGGGCATCTCTTTTGTTTTATAATCATCGTGAGGATTGGGTCTGTGTCTTTTTGTTGGATCAGACATGCTCAAAACCTTGGGCCGACTATTGTGTCTCAAATTTGGGGTGCCTGAGGTAATACAAGTTGGGCTGATTGGTTATCATAATGAGCATTGGGCCTTAATAATCAAAAGAGTTTGAGTTGTGATGTTTACATCTGAAAATCATTAAGGGTATTGGGCTGTTATATTTAACTAAAAATGGATTATGGTTATATTAGAGGTTTGTGGTGACGTGACCAAATCACATCTTTAGGCCGGTTGTAACGCCGAGTGTTAATTGTCTCGTATTAAAACTAAATTTAGCTAAATGATTCACTTGGGATGACTTTGCTATATTTAGTGGTTAATGGTTACATTTGTGCTTTAAAATGACAAAGTGACAATGTGACGCGACCGGGATCAATTTTGACAAAGAATCTTTGGAACTTAAATTTTAAAGGCTAGATTTTGAATTAATTTTTCTAAGTGTCTACGGAGTTGATCATGTATCACTTATTTAAGATTGAAGTTGTATTTTACGAAGGCGTGTTCTTATTTTATCTTGAAGTCGGGGTTGGTTGGATGCATGACTTTCAATGATAACTTGCTCGTGAATAAGATTTAAGTTGAAGACTTGGTTTATCTAGTTTCCAGAAGTCGGGGTGGATGGTTGAAGACCTGGATAACTATCACTTAAAGGAGTTACGTTGTAGTACTCAGTGTCACACGCAGAAGACGTTGTGGATAATCGCAAGAGGTGATGAATGTCTCATACTTTGGGAGGGGTATTGAGTACTTAGATATTTTCTTGGAGCACAAATTCTGTACACCGTTCTTTCAACATTTGTGCAAGCTTAAGTCACAAAAACGGGCAATTCTACTTCAGTTTCAAGTTTGGTATATCGGGTTTACTCCATCAGTGGCCACTTCATATAGCCAACATAAAGGGTGGCAAAGATAGTCAGAGAGAGTTAACGAGTAGAGATTTGATTGGCAATTGATTCTTATAGGATACATTTGATCGAATTTCATTCTTCTCACAAAATTTCAAGTATATGTGCGCACAATGTGTTGCTGATTCTGAGGTATCAAAACCAGCAAGGGGGAAGGAGACATACATCTAAACGCACAACGAGTGCACATGATGAACTTCATACCTTTTTCTTAATTGAGGTCATTCCGGGAAGACATAAGTCATAACCGCAGAGATAATCAGTGTTGTAACTCGTGGCTTTTGGTGTATTATTCCAACTACGTGGGGGAAGAGATGTAAGAAACCGTTTATCTGATGATAAAAGAGGTACATAATTGTATGATGATTCCTCCAGTTAGTCAGTATCCTATACAAAGAAATATGTTCATCCGGGACGTACTTGATTTTTATGGTACTGTTTTGGTGTTGTCATTTCGACTACATCCGGTACCTAGTTGTTTTTATGGTACTGTCTTGGTATTATCATTTTGACTACATACAAGATAAATTGCTTTCACTCGGGACTTAGTTGACTTTGGTGAAACAATTTAAATGTGCTAATTCGGGACTTACTCGATTTTTACGGCACTGTTTTGGTGTTATCATGTCAACTACATCCGGTACTTAGTTGTTTTTATGGTACTGTCTTGGTGTTATCATTTCGACTACATACTGGATAAACTGCTTACACTCGGGGCTTAGTTGACTTTGGTGTAGCAATTCTCATCTGCAGTTTCCTGAAGGGAGAAAAGTGCATATTTGGGTCTTAATTGATTTTGATGTTATGTTTTCGACTTTATTGATGGGATTGAGTGTGTTCTTCTGGTTTTTTGAGCTTCATATAATGAGACTGATTGCATCACTTTAACTACATGGGGGAAGTGATCTCTTGACAGTTTTAGTATGCATTACTTCAGCTTCCTATGGGAAGAAAAGTAAGAAGAATTATTCAAGCGTGAGAAGATACGTTGCTGATCTATTTGATGATCCCCCGAACGGATAATCACTATGCTTCTTCTTAAAAGGAGCAGCAATATTTGATGTCGTTTGGTACTTATTCCGTTGTGTACTTAATCATTCTAAGCTTGTAAGAAA
>BQNB010136385.1:0-10175 GCA_026074375.1 Tanacetum coccineum
GAGGACTACTCACATTGTTTGAATGGGAAAATAAAAGACTTCGAAGCCTTAACGAACTTGAAGACAATTTTGGGCAACGAAGGATTCAATGATGTTGTCCTTAGATACTTGGGAGGAATGTGGGTAATGTTGATGTTCAAATCGATGGAAGAAAAAGAAAATTTCAAATTAAACGTTGGGATTGGCTCATGGTTTTCAAAGATCATTCAAACTACCTATGATTTCATTGTCGATGGTCGAGTTGCTTGGGTGGAGGTAGAGGGGATTCCTTTAAAAGTTTGGATTGTGAACTCTTTCAAAAAAATTGCATCCAAATGGGGATCCTTCTTGAGTGCTGATAATTCAGAGGAGGACTGCTACCACAGCAAGAGATTATGCATCCTTACTGCAGCTAAAGATAACATTATGGAGACTATCAAGATTACCTTTAAAGGTAAATCCTATTGGTTGCGAGTTAAGGAAGTTCCAGGATGGTACCCAGATTTCGATGAGCAAGGTGAAGAAGTAAGTGAATCTGATGCGATCTCGATGAGCGCCACAGGCTGCGCGACTAGAGCGACGTAGAATAGCGACACACTCGGATCCACCTGACAACGACAGGTAGGAGCGCTCTGCGAACAATAAAGCAGCACATAATACGATAGTGATAACAACATTCCAACCTAAAACTCATATCCGATAACCCCGCATATCCATTGAAAGTGACACTGAAAACAAACTTATCTATAGCGAAAAGATGGGACAAGAGAGACATCACAAAAACAAAGGGTTGAGTCACTTTTGTAACCCTCTAGAAATTACAATCAGAGGAATCCTCTCATATCATTTAATCCAAACCCGTTACTCATAGCGTAAAAAAAACAGGCGCAGAGAACTGGGAAAGATACTATAGTAATACCAGTGCGAGCTTGCGAACATTTCCACTCGGATTTAACTCCAAGTTCAATCGAAAAGTTAGTCTTACTCAACATAGGCAACACTCACGGCAAGACTTACCTCCATGCACTGAAGGCGACCGATACAGAGGAAACGAGACCAAGTGCGCGAGAGACCACACGACCAATCATGACGGGACCGATTCGAGCGCATCTCAGATGCGGATTATAAAGCACGAATCATAGGTTCCGGGTTGCACTAAGAAAGTCCTAGTTCCATGCATTCTGAGGGTCTTCTTATTTACCAACGTGAGGAACGAACTGATAAAGGTAGGACAAACCAATGGGAAATATAAATTGACCGGTGTAATGAAAAGACAATTAGAAGAGCATATGTTGAATCGAGGAAGGCGTGTTATGATCCTTCCGATGAATAATGTTTCTTCCTAATATGCGTGTCACACAGGCCTCTGCCCCAAAAGGCACAAAAAGATATGGTTATGGCGAGTTTATGTGTCGCGTGCGAATAAGGCTTACTTTTCTTACTTTACAGACAACACAGATGGAATCCATTGATTTGTCTTCTATAATATCAAAAGGTTTGAGGGTATTTTACTGTTCGATTATACTCACCAGTAATTCGGATTGTTAACTCTGGTGGAATTCCCTATGTGTGTAGTGGAGGATACAATTTCTATCGTTCAATAGCACAAATAATGTTTTACATATCTTCTCGGATTATTTAGAGTAATCTGAACAGAAGGGACTGAATAAGATAATCGAAATAAAGCTTCTCGAATCACACCTCGGTGTATGCTCCGCAAAGATTATCTTGAAAAGCAAGACTGCTAATCTTGGGATTATACATTATGGTCATGCTATAGATAGTTGGAAAGGAAGCGAAGTCCATCATAAATTGGGGAGATTTCAAAGAGACAGTATCCGCTATAAAAATGAAAGATTCTGACCAGCTTCAACGCCCAAGGGCGAATGCTTCAATTTGAAGTATCATCGAAAGTGGCGGATTAGAGGAGGTTTCCGATGTTAGGAGGCGTTTGTCAACTTTTGACCATGAGTCGCGTCTACAAATCGGAGCATCCAAGCAGTGAGCTACACTTCGATCTCCGGTTCTTCTTTATTTTCCCAAACAGTACTATTAAATCTCATTGTCCCTGAACATTCTGCCATCACATTTGGACTAGAGACTTCTCTATGCCGGCGGGCCCATCGGCCAAATCTCCTGTCGTGAATCAGCATTTTGGACTCTATCGGCCCAATCCCCGTTTATCTGGTTTTTTTTCTTCCTTATTGGCTAGGAAAGAGTATGGTATCTTGAGTACAACTGGTCTTCGATTCTGCTAAGAACCTTTAGAGGTTGGAGCCTAATCATATGCTTAACTTGATGAAATAAACTCAAGTAATTGAAAGAAGATTCTCGCTACTTGGAAATAAAGAGCGTCAAACCAATTAAAAAACGCAGCACAAACCGTACGTTACAAAGCATCCTAGCGCAGATGTGATCAAACATTCGACTAAACGGTAAATAGCCACCGATGAAATTATTGACAAGATAATTGTGTTATCAGTCCCTATCAATGAAGTTAAAACACGCAACACAGAATCGAGTGGAAATGGCCACAAACAAAGCTAAGATAAAAGGCGAATCGAAGGAATGAGTAACTCAAAATACTCCTAGGTATTACTCAATACGCAAAGAAGCTCGTTCGGAACGAATCTCGTGGGGTTTTGGCTTCTGGTAATTGGATTGAAAATCCCATTATAGTTAAACACGAATTTCTTAACCACTTTAAACACAGATTCGAGAGGCCTAATAAAACTCGGCCTTCTATTACCATGAATTTTCCACGTCACCTGAATAGTGTTCAACAATCTGACATGGAAGTCGATGTGACGACGATGAAATTAAAAAAGGCGGTTGTGGCAATGTGAAGGTGACAAGTCGCCATGGACCCGATGCTTCTCTTCGGGTTCTAAAGGACTCATCTGGTACATTTAGTTCAAGCGAGGATCTCCGTGGCAGCGGCAAGACACTTCTTTCATTCTGGTACCATTCCTAAAGGATGTAACTCATCCTTCATCGCATTGATCCCAAAGATCCCTGATGCAAAAATGGTCAAAGACTTTCGTCCGATAAGTTTAATTAGCAGCTTATACAAAATCATTGCCAAGATATTGGCAAACCGGTTGGTGACGGTTTTAGGGGATCTCATTAACGAGGTTCAATCAGCTGTCGTGGCCGATCGTCAAATCCTGGACGGTCCGTTTATTCTAAATGAACTCCTACAATGGTGTAAGCTGAAGAAAAAACAATCTTTCATATTTAAGATTGACTTTGAAAAAGCTTTTGATTCGGTTCGATGGGACCATTTAGATGAGGTTCTCAAAAAGTTTGGCTTCGACGGGGGGGATTTTAGATGGTGCAGGGTGGATCACGACTGTCCTTTCGGTCCTCTTTGGGGATCGCTTTCATGTGCGACGATTAGTCCGCACAGAAGAATTTCAATTTCTTTCAAGGGGCATAAAACAAAGTGAACCCCTCTTTCTCCTTTTCTATTATTTTTTGTTCATGAAAGTCTTCATCTATCTTTTCCTGAACTTAGTTGAGACAGGAATGTTTAAAGTGTGGCTTTAGACCTTCGACGATTATATCCCAAATGATCATACGCAGTACACGACTGCGGTTTTTTGTCAATTGGATAATTCCAAATATCAAAACGGTTACACGCAAACCCTTAATACCAGATCTTAATTAGCTTATTATGAACACAATGGGCAAGTTTTAACAGCTAAAAAGCACTTAAATAAGCTCTATAAATGATGAAAAGGTGAACCAAGTTGCTTACAGAATTGGTTGCGGTATTCTTAAAGTGCCTTTCACCTACCTTGGCTCGAAAGTAGGGGGTTGTATGTCCCGTTCTCAAGCTTGGTCTGATGTTATTGCTCAAATGAACGCTAGTCTCTCGAAGTGGAAAATGAAGACTTTATCAATTGGAGGTAGACTAACTCTCCTCAAGTCCGTGTTAGGGTCGATGTTGATTTATCATATGTCCATTTTTAAGGTCCCTATGGGGATCCTTTGTAAGATGGAATCTATCAAAAGTAGATTCTTCTATGGGATCAATAAGGATGGCAACAAAGCGGTTTGGGTGAATTGGAATAAAGTTTTGGTGGCTAAAGTCAAAGGTGGCCTCGGGGTCTCTAGCTTGTATGCTCTAAATAGAGCCCTTCTCTTTAAATGGATTTGGAGATTCACTACACACAAATCATCTTTATAGGCTCGGGTTATCACCGCTATTCATGGAATTGAAGGAAACATAGGCTCCCATTCAAAGAAATTTAGGTACAAATCCTTGTGGAGGGACATTGTTTCTGGTATGGAAGACATTAAAAAACAAGGAGCAGACTTACGTTCTTTCATCCATAAAAAGATTGGTAATGGCTCGGATACTAACTTCTGGGAGGATTCTTGGAATGGTTTTTCGCCGCTAAACATCCAATACCCTAGATTATTCGCGCTGGAGACCGATAAACAAATAAAGCTAGCAGACAAGCTTAATCACCCAAATCTGTTTTTCTCTTTTCGCCGAGATCCTAGAGGTGGTGTGGAGGCCTCCCAACTTGGTAATTTAATGTCACAGCTGGAAGGTGTGACTCTCGGTATTTCTTCGGATAGATGGGTCTGGTCATTGGTTGGTACAGGTGAGTTCTCGGTTGCTTCCGTTAGGAAGTTGATCAACGACATCAAGGCTTCCAGAAGTCTCTTCGCAATCTAGGTGGATAAAAGAGGTTCCCATTAAGGTAAATGTTCTATCCTGGAAAGTAAGACTAGACGGTTTACCTACTCGCCTCAACATCTCTCGTAGAGGCATAGATATTCCCTCTATCCTATGTCCCATATGCGATCGTGAGGTTGAATCTGTGAGTCACTTGTTTTTCAAATGTCATGTTGCAACCGATATCTTCAAAAAGATATGTCGCTGGTGGAATGTTGATTTTGTGTATATCAAGTCATACGACGACTGGTTTTCGTGGCTTTTGAATCTCAATCTTCGTGGTAAGATAAAAAATTTGTTGGAAGGAGTATGTTACGGTTTATGGTGGCATCTTTGGTCTTTCAGGAACAATTGCATCTTTGGCTCTGATATCCCTTTAAAGGAGAAGATTTTTGACGACGTAGTGTTGAGTACTTTTAATTGGATTCGTTATCGTTGTAAAGTCTCTTTTAGTTGGATAGATTGGATGAAAAATCATTATCTAGTGTATTTGTAACTCCTAGCGCCTTGCTAGTTTCTAATAATATTGCCGTTAAAAAAAACTTATCCTAACATAACTCAAACACATATCCTAAACAAGCACTCAAACACTTATCCTAATAAAACATAATAGATAAACATGACAATTATCCAACCAATGGCGTAACATTCCCCACTTCTTCGGAACCACCTCGTCCTCAAGGTGTTGTCTAAAAAATATTGTTTCCGGGATCCCATATTCTTCTTTGAATTTTAACCTCCTTTCCCATGGCAACATCCGTGTTTTCAAAACTTACCAGTAATAGCAATGGCCTTGATCTGCTTATCGATACCCACTTCAGAAAAACAACCAAACTCTCACCAATATCAAAAACATCGTCTATCGCGCTACTAACCTCATAAACACCATTATCTTCATCAGCATCTAATGACCCTTTAAACTCAGGTGAAGCAAATTCACCCTGTAATGGTAATGGTAGAATGACATCTATTTTCTTTTCTCTTCCTTTGCAATTATCTCAAAATGAGCCTCGGTGATACGAGCTTTGAAGAAGTCTTCTCCCAAAGTTGAAGGATTGGTCCTCAAAAATTCCCAAATATCTAGGTTTGCGAAGCGTGTTTCCGCCGCGCGGGCAAATGAAAAAGCTTCGTCTAGAGTTTTAAGGTTTGTCCTTAAGAGTAAACATTGTAGATCCAATTTAAGTCCGGAGATATAAAACGACTTAAGTAAAGATTCAGGGATCATTACTCGTTTTATAAGCATAAAAACTCACTCTCATATTCGGCCATCGTTCCCCTTTGCAATAGCTTAGAAAGTGCGTATCTCGCGTCTTGATCACTGCCGTCCGATGCCATGAACAATAACTCAAAAAAAAAATTGATGAATAGTATCTGATGAACAATAACCGATGAATAGTACTGTGATGAATAGTAACTACGGTGAATAGTAACTCGTGAATAGTTTTTTTTTTTTTGTAACCTGGATCGAAAGCCCTCTCAACGAGAACTCTCAATGAAAGCACCATTTGATACGATCCGGTTTGGGTTGTATCGGGATAGTAACACCACTTCAAGCGTGTGCGAGCTCCTTAAGAATATAAAGAGAAGACTAGACAATTTATTTGACAAACTTGATTGATTCATTCATAACATTATGACATCTTAAATACTAGTTTATGAGATAACTCTCACAAACATAAGACTTATCCTAACATAACTCAAACACATATCCTAAACAAGCACTCCAACACTTATCCTAATAAAACATAATAAATAAACATGACAATTATCCAACCAAGGGCGTAACAGATTAGCACGACCCTAATAGTTATATCTAAAAATGCGAGAGACATGACATGTTTTAAAGCATGCCATCTAATTAATATTAATAATAACCCTCAAATGAATTTTAGATACGTAATCTTATTTATTCATTTTTTTTTCTTTTTGTGTTATAATCATTCCTTAGCTACTTTTTCAAACGGACGTGAAGTTTCTATAAATTTGCCAACACCTTATAAATGCAAATCTATCCCTAAAATACAAATATTATAAAATAACAAATATACATAAGTTTGACCCATTTGGTCAAGCTACCATAAATTATTTGCTAACAATTTACTCTAAAATGTATCTATGTTATATTTCTATAGTTAGCAATTATTATCTTCTTTTCTTAGCATTATATTTCACCAAACTTCATTAATAGAGTGAGCATACATCGAACAAGTAACTCCTTCGCTTGGCCTATAGACTTTTATTTTAATTGATCGCGTTGATGTTTAAGTTTCACTCTCACGGCTTGACCCAGGTTCTTACTTTTTCGGGCTCGCTCAGCTACTAAGTCACACCTAATCATCATACTTGCTGCCAAATACAGCTAGCCGTAAGGCATGCCAATATATGTTATTACTGTATAAAACACGCAAATTATCTATTTTTGATAATAAACTATACTTCGTTGTGCAGTTATGATGTACAACCAAGAAATGAGATTTGAAAAATGCACTATAAATAAATAAGTGTAATTTTAAGATACCTCTTAATTTGTTCATAAAAAGTTATGGCTTTCTAAAGGACAATGGCAAGAAGCTTGAACAAGAAAAGACCAACTAAAGACGAGTACGTACAAACTACTCCTACAAAGCAAGATAGTTGTAGGTTTATATTATGAAGAAAGATGATCTACAACCTCCCATCATATGTAACTGACGCCAAATTTTTTAACTCTTTTTGTATTTCCGTTAACAGCCGAATTGCAACCGTAAAACAACCATCAAGCAAAAAATAGCCAAGAATACATTTATGTTGAAGTAATAAAAATTTGCTTATAGAATACATTTACGACCTTATAGTTTAAATACCGAACACAAATCAAACAAAATATTTCGAAACCAAGTCAATAATACCTTATATATTACATCAAGAGATATAGAAAAGAAAACGATTAAGTTGTGTCCGTCAACAAAGATGAATAAAACAATCTAGACACGTGTTATCATCAACCTTTGCTCAGAATAGATGTAAGTTTAGTTTGTCCAGATTGAAGATGAAGATGCATGCTCGTAGATTTTAGGACCACCTCGATCGTGTATCATCCTTCCTGTAATCTTGCAAAGAAAAAAAGGCAATTAAATAGAGAATCTTTGAGAAACTAAAAGAAAAAAGGCGATTCTTTCAGCAAGAAACACGGTATAGTGAAAAAATTGGATACTTCTTTACAGAAGTGCTTACGTGTCTCAGCGTTAAGTAAAATACTTCATGAACACAAAGATATTATCTATATCTATACTACATATAAAAATTATTCGATCTTATCTCTTCATTTAATGCACACAAAAATTTAAGTAATATAACCTATTAAGCTTATGGCACAATTTTTATATGCACAAAACTTATATAGTTTTTAAGTAATACAATTTTAATGCTATGTATACAACTATTTAATACACTATTGCATACATATAATTAATGTTATTATTAAAATACCCCCATCATTCCAAAGTACAACTAATATAGTACATGTTACAAACCAAACAAGCTATTGACCATTAAAAATAATATAGTACATGTTACAACTTAATCTCAGCCATCGAAATGTTCTTCATATTAGATCCCAACCATTAAAAATAAAGTATTACCTATTTTTTAGCTATTGACCAAGACATTTATATATTTCTTTGAGGATACAAAATACGAATATATTAAGGCTCTAACATATGAAATGCAAAATACTTATAAGCACACCTGTTATAGCGGTAAAAGAATCTCATGGTTTACTTTAAACTACATAACATATGAATATCTATGCTTCTGCATTGCAACTTGCTGTGGCGTCTATTTCAATTTCATCATTTGTAAATCATGCAGAACTCTTACTTCATGTTCCTATGATGCAGGTGAGGACTATGCGCACCAAAGATCATTAAGAAATTTAAATTTTTAGTTTAGGGTTATCTGTTATTACTTTTTTGGCTTTGTGTTTAGGTGTTCTTCGCATGATCTCGGTTACTAACTTTTTATGATTTGGTAGTGGTGAGATATGTGTTATGTTTTGGGTTTGCAACTGGGTAGCAGTTATGGGCACTTTTCAATGTATTTATTGTGGTTTATTATATGTTAGTTTTGGATTATTACTTTATTTTGTTTTAGTAAGCTTAGTCTTTAGGTGATTTTGTTGTTTACGCAGTATTTTATGTTTGTCGTGATTAATGGTGGTGGAATGAAAAAAAAATGAGTATGTTGTATGAATGAGATTTGAAAGTTAAGGTTGGATGACATGTGGTAAAAATTAGAAAAAGAAAAATTAAGACTCAAAGAAAAATAACAAATTCTTTTATCCAAAATCTTTGTAATAAGATAATTTTATGAGTTTAAGTGAAACTTTTGACAAGTATATTGGTTTGAGTTACAGTTTTGAGTTTACACATGAATTTTTTTTAAATGAATTTTATCAACTCTCATAAAATATAGTTTGGAACTATGGAATAGGAATGTGACAGGTGATGGTGGAATAGTGAGTTTAGTACGAGTAGGTAAGAAATTTTGAGTTTTTATAGATTCAATGTTCTGACATGAAGATGTGCGTATATGTGCTGAAAATGTATATGACCCGAAGATGACAACCCCACACAAAGGTAACGCAAACAAAAAAATAGTATAGGAAGCCCTAATTGCCTAAAAAAATAAATGATGATTACATTTTTAATTTGATATGGAATAAATTAAGTTGCCTAAAAATATATATTTATAACTAAAATGCCACATAAAATCAAACTATAAAGTACAAATTTGTAACTCAAACCACAAATGAAAAGTAAAAACCTCAATCACAAATACCCTAAAACTAACAAAGGAAATAGGGACATAAAAATAAATGTGCAAATTATAATTTTTTTTAGAAAATTTTGACCGACTAATCTACGCGGTTTTTATTGCTTTATTATGTTAAGTACTTATAACGTTTTTCGGTGCAAGAATTGTTACGATTTTCCCTAATAAAAATATTTATCTTTGTTACACGTCGCGAAGCAATGGCAACGATTCATTATTACCCACAAAACACAACCAAATATATATCCACTATTTACGTTCAAATCAAAATGTCAAACCACATAGGTGCCCGAAAGTAATTCTTCAACAAATGTTTTACATATATAACTCGACTTCAACACGTGCCCGAGAAACTCTGCACAACCAAATATATATCCACTCTTTATGTAAAGAAAAATGGTTCATTTTTTACGCATGACCCGTGCAAGGCACGGGTATTACACTAGTTGTTAAGTAAATCGCAAAGAGAATACAAAATTGAGCAAAATCGTTAACGGAGACATTTCACGGTCTGTTGTGTATAATAATTAATTTGTGCTTTTTTTTTAACGGCAACTTTATTAGAACCCTCTAGCAAGAAACTAGAGCAACATTACAAATGAATCAAATACGGGGGCTGAAGCCAGCTATCCCAACTAAACAAGTTTTTACATCTAGCTGAACACCAATTAAAAGAACGAGAAACAATATCATC
>BQNB010136386.1:0-18008 GCA_026074375.1 Tanacetum coccineum
CAACTTATCAATTACACTAGAAACAAAAATAGATTCATCCATTTTTAAGCCATGTTGTGTGTATTGTCTAAAGATCCGAAGGAGTTCATTAAATTGTTCCATGACAGGCCTAGAATCGACCATTTTGTAATTACTAAAATTACTTGCCAGGAACTTCTTACTCGAAGCATCCTCTGCTCCGCCGCCTCTGCCATATGAAAAAGAGTGTGTGTATGTGTGTGTGATTTTTTGGGTGGAAGGTTTGATAATGAATTTAGGGGGTGTATGTGTGTGTGTGATTTTTTGGGCGGTGGTTTTAGGGAAAGATGAAGTTGTGTTGGATACATAAAGGAAGAACACGTATGTGCCTGGTTAAAAAATTAGATTGCAGGTGGAACAATTTTAGATGAAGCACCCACTAACAAAGTTACCCAGAAATGTTAGAATACTAACTAACCAAGCCACTATAGAGGTAGGTAGAAGAATAAAAAAAACAACTAACACCTCCACTAAGAGGTTTGTGAGTAAGTAGGAAAGATTAAAATAGGTTAAAAAACAATTTAAAAAGGGACAGTGTTCATTTTGGGAGATGGATTCGAATGAATCCCATAACTCCTTAGCCGATTCCACATTGGTATATACATCAAAGAGAGAGTCCGACATACCATTCAATATGTGTCCCCTGCATATGTAGTCATCGTTCTCCCACTTTGCCCTTATCCTTATCGCTTCCACAGTTGCATCTTCCAGCAATTTTGGCATTGGTGTAGTCAACACATAAACCACCATCAACGTTGTCAACAAGAAATGCATCTTCTTCTACCATCGCCTAAAGTCATGCCCCTCAAACTTGTCTAGTTTCCTAAAGTTCGTTGTCATATCCTTCACCGTATTTTCCAGCCATGATCACAACAAAATACTTTATATGTTTGTTAGAAATTGGTAGGGTTTGTGATGATCTTGGATATCTTACTAGAATCATGTTAAGTTTACTTTCCGTATAAAGTATTTCGACCCTATAGATGCCTCGGTTGCATGAAATCCTTATCGGGATAATTCGAGAAGAGAACACTTTGTATTCTAGTCACCAGATTACAAAGTAAGAACAATGAAGGAATTGTATGTGTTTTTCGTATCTGTAAATGAGGCTAATGAATCTGTTTTAAAACAAATTCTAGATGATAGTTTTATGCAGTTAAAGTTCGTTGAAACCTACTCTCACAACTGTTTTTCAACAATCACAGTGGTTGGGGAAAATAAGAGGAAAAACGAATAACTTACTTGGAGCACCAAATATACCATTGCCCTCAGACCCCAATGAGGGGCGGCCCCTCGACCTACGCCCGCTAACCTAGTAGCGGGACCCCAGCAAGGAGCTCTGCCCCTTGACCCCGCAAGGGGGCGCATCCCCCTTGACCCCTGCATTTTTGTCATGGTCAAAAACATATTAGCCCAACGAGTGAGCACTTCGCACTTCCCTAACTCATATCTGAGCTGAATATGAAATATCATTAGTCTCTAGTAAATCGTCATTACCTAAATGGCCGTCGTTGACACTAAAATCACCAACAAATCCCCCCCCCCCATTTTAGTGTAACCTTTGATTTACTAAAACATATATAAAGAAATATGCAATTATGTTAAAACAAACAAATAGAAACAAACAATTGCAGAAATGAAAATGTATTTCGATTAAATTTTTATCTTAGTTTAATACACATTCCAAATATTTAAAAACTGGGGTGTCGCAACAATTGAACCTGCCAATCCATTTAAATACCTGAAGATACTATACATATAAGTTTCTACAACACTCTAATGTTCATTACTTGACACTATTACAAGTCATGTCCTAATCCATTAATAAACATACAGGAAGCCAATTCCAAGCTTCTTGAAGCGGCAAAACTTCATGTTCACATAGGTGATTCTTTTAGTCTTGCACCTGCATTTGCAATTTTTCAAAAGAATCATTAAAAAGGTAAACTTCAACCTAATCATCACTTGCAGGTCTGAACATATACCTCGAGAAGATAAATACACGTGTTCCAATCTCTAACTATGAGCTTTCCATATTGAATTTAGCTTCTAACATTGTATTATAAGGGAATTGGGTATCTCATAGATAGTAGATTTATATGGACTTTAGTCTCATCCCTATTACTGACTTAATCACTAAGTCCCTAGCTAAACCCTTCATCAAGTGGTCTGCTAAATTATGTTGTGACCATACAAACTCAATAGAAATCATACCATTCCTGATTAACTCCCTAATCATGCTATGTCTAACACCCAAGTGTTTAGAATTGCCATTATAGATTTGACTATAAGCTTTAGCCAATGTGGTAGCACTATCACAACGGATAGAAATCGGTGCTATTGGTTTCGGCCATATTGGAATCTCGGTTGTCAAGTTTCTTAGCCATTCTACTTCTTTACTAGTAGCAGCCAATGCTACAAACTCAGATTCCATAATAGAACCAATTATGCATGTTTGTAGGAAACTAGAAGGGGAGTTGAATAGTTTACTGGTTAATTTGACCGTTTTAAAACTTTGCTTATAAAATGCTTTGATTCGAGTTGTATGTCAATCAATCAACAATATGAATCACAACTAAACTATCTAATGTAATGAAATAAGTAAACAATAACATTATAGAGAGATAGAGAAAGTAACGATCAAACTAAGACACCAAGTGTATAGTGGTTCGGCTATGAAGCACCTCTTCATTCCTACTTCACTCCCCGAGTACTCCACTTAAGATTTCACCATGTCAACAAGCTCCCTTTAGGCGAAGAAAACTGTTTACACGTTGCTTACTTTCTTTTCCGACACTAAGCTAGATGCCGAGTCCTAATCTTAGCTAGAACCAATCTAAGACTTCTCTAAGTCTTTACACACTCACAAGATATATACTCTTGGATTGACACACAATCCAAATTACAAATACACAATTTACACAATTGGATCTACACACAATCTAATTTACATAACAACATAAAGTTAATATAATAAAGACTTGTGATCTTGAGGAGGAAGAAGGAGATCACTTAATAACAATTTGTATGTAGAAGAATACGATTGTTCTTCTCTTGCACTTGATTAGAAGAAGAAGGGAGAAAGAAAGAATTAATCACTTGAAACAAGATCAAGGTATGTTAGTGATTAAGATATGTGTTTTAGAACCTTCTATTTTGGGGGGAAAATCTGATTTCAAATTTATTATTTTAATAATACATTTCTTTTATAAATAAATATTTTATTTTTATATTTTTATAAAAACACTTTTGTAGAAATGTAAGGTTTAAGAAAAATATTTTCTTAATCACTAATCATGTTTAATGATTTGTTTATCCATACCTTAAGTGATTAATCTTAGAAATAGAATTTTACGGTTAGTAATTTATAAACATTTATTTTTATCGTAAACATTTTTACATTTTGTTATTATTAAAACATCGAAAGGTCGAAAAATATAAATAACGTTTTTAGACATTATTTGCTTTAACAATCTCCCCCTTTTTGATAATGATAAAATATAAACTCATTTAGTATAAAATTAGAGGTTTATAAATTACTAATGAGTTTATTTCCATTTCTCCCGCTTTTTGTCGAATCCAAAAAGGTTGATCGTCGAATTGTAGTAGAGAGAAAGAAATCGACGATTAAAGACTCCCCCTTGATGTATGGTCTCCCTCGTTCATGGAACCAAGGGATCGATCGTACGATAATTTGTTTGCTACAAAACAAGGTTAGAAGTACAAGTGCAAGCCAACATAGCATGACAAATATCTCAACATTATAATCCACACTTTTAGAAACTCATAAATAAAGTACATTCAAATTCTAAGAAGAGCATATATAACCATATAGGACAATATATGAAGATACAACATAAGATAATCCTAACCTAACATAGCATAATTAGAGCATCCAATAAAATTAAACATGTAGATGATTCTTGACTTCATAAGATGTGATACCCAAAAGATAGTGAACAAATTAATCATTTGGGAGTGATTAATTTAAGAGTGTGAATGATGGAGATGGTGAATCATTATGGTGATAGATTTGTGATTGAGGTATGAGACGAGTGACAAGGAATTGAATGAAATTAATTTTATTTCTTAATGAGTGGAAGTGGTTGGTGGTGTACCTACAATAATGACAAAAACTAGCATGACACCTGGTATGTGCTTAATTACACATACCACTTTCCATTAAAAACGGACTTAAATGACTAAAAACGTACCAAAAATACATTGTATTTGTATGTTTTGCATTTGTATTGTGCAGGAAACGGATATCAAACAAAAGGACAAAAAGAAAGCCAAAAACAACAAAGCCAAGCACGGAATGGAAAAGACAAAGTCAAATCGAAGCCAAAGTCAGTCAAAGTCAAAAAGTCAACAGGAAAGTCAACCCCGAAAAAGTCTAAAGTCAAATGAAGAAAAATACAACTTGAGGGACTAAAATTGCCAAACCTCAAGTTGTATTACAAGGGCTGAAATTGCATACCGGGTGAAGTATAACTTTAGGGGCCAGTTCTGCCAAACCCCTAAAGTTGTATCATAAAAGGGCGAAGTTTTCAATAAAGTTATAAGAGATGAGGGGCCAAAGCTGCCAACTTACCCAAAAATCATTTTTTCCCGCCCAAACAAACCCAAGAACAACTCACGGGTGTCTTCCCACCCTTTTACCCTGCAACCTCTACAACCCCTTGGGTAAGACATTTCCCCCTCCTCCACTATCTCCCCCCAGCTTTATAATTGCCATGTTGGCAATCCCTCACCATTTCCAAGTGATTTCGATGGCTGTGATTGACTCAAAAGAAGCACAAAAGAAATTGAAGGCTGGGATTTGTTTTAGAATCACCTCACACAACAAGCACACTTAGGTTTTTGTCTCTACAAAGAAACACAGAAGAAAGAAGAGAAAGAAGACCAAGAAACCAAGACCTTAATTTTTTTTTAGTATAAATAGGGTAATTGTAACCCAAGAAAGGGATCGTTTTTTTCTTTAGTCGTTTTTATCTAGTTCTTAGTTAAATTTCAGCTTATCTTTATGCAATTTTATTTTTCCAAGTCTTGTAACTTTAATTTTCGTCTTAAAGCATTACTTAATATGTTTTAAGTCTTATAAAATCATATAAGTCATTTGTCTTAACTCAAATACTAAGAATTTAAGTAAAGTACCAAAAAGGTCCACACTCAAATATACCATAGCTTATGGATGATAAGCCAGTTCTGGATGGGCTTATGGACTCTTACTAGCTTATTTTATACAAGCTAGAGCTTGTAGACTCTTTGTTTAACCCTATTTTGAGCAAGGGAGTTGTAAGTTTTTATTTTGCCTATTTATTGTAGAACTGCTTATTAGTGTTTATTTGTTACCTATATTTGCTTATTTACGCTTTATCATGATGTTTAGTGCTTATCTTGCTTAGTTGTTAGTTTTAAAACAGTTTGTGTCATCTTCTAAGTTAGTACTGGTAGTTAAAACTGTTAGACTGGTTTAGCTTGTTTAAGTTCTTATTATTGATCAAAACCTGCTTATAAGTGCCTTATGTTGTTATTTGATAATCTGTTTTTAACAAATTAGGATCAAATCAGCCTGAATTAAGAAGAAAAAATGATATTTGAAAACTTTAAGGGGTATTTTCAACTAGCAGTACTAACCCAAAGTGAGTACCGCTAGTTCTCTTTTGGGAATTTCAACTAGCAGTACTAACTCTAAGTTAGTACTGGTAGTTAATACTGTTAGTACTGTTAGTCCATTTTAGATTTTCAGCTTATTATTTCTGCTTATTTAAGATTTGCTTAGCTTTTTGGAGTAGATTAGGCCATTTTCGTTTACTGTCTTTAGTAGAGCTTATTTAAGCTTGTTTGCCTTTTCAAAGTAATTTCAATAGTTTATCAGTTTGTAGTTTTTTAGCTTATTTGCCATTTTAGTTTATTCCAGTTGCTTATTCTTATGCCTGAGTACTTATTAGGGATAGTTAAATATCTGTTTTGGCCTATTTGCTCATTTCTTGTTTCATTGTGTTGTGTCTAAGCTAGCAGTATTAACTCAAAGCTAACAGTACTAACTCCAAGTTAGTACTATTAGTTAAAACTGTTAGTACTGTTGGTTCATTATTGCTTATTAGCTTATCATTTCTGCTTATTTAAGATTTCCTTAGCTTTTTAAAGTAGATTAAACCCATTTTCCTTTACTGTCTTTAGTAGAGCTTACTTTAGCTTATTTGCCCTTTCAAAGCAATTTTAACAGTTTATCAGTTTGTAGTTTTTTTTTGCTTATTTGCTATTTTAGATCATTCTAGTGGCTTATTCTTGTGCTTGAATGCTTATTAGGTGTAGTTAAATATCTGTTTTAGCCTATTTGCTTATTTCTTGTTTCATTGTGTTATGTTAAAGCTAGCAGTACTAACTCAAAGCTAGCAGTACTAACTCCAAGTTAGTACTGTTAGTTAAAATTGTTAATACTGTTGTTAGTACTGTTGAGTTTCTCCTGCTTAACTTAGTTTAATTGCTTGCTGAATTTGCTTATTTATATTTAGTCTAGCTTATTTGTGTTTTAGTATAAAAGTTTTTAGTGTTTTTACCATTCTTAGCCTTTATGCCTACTCTAGCTTATTTTCCTTGCTTATCTTTTCGTGCATTTGCTTATTAGGTTTAGTGCCCAATATCCTTGTCATATTCAAACATCGATTATCGATTCGTCTTTCGATTTTCCATTCAAGCCTCGTTGGGACATAACGACCCGGAGATACTCTATACTACTTTCGGTTATATTGATTTCGTGAAATTTGATCCTTGTTGTATATTTATATTTATTCATATTTATTTATATATAAAAAAGGAGTAAGTTCACGCGAGTCAAATTTTGGCGCCGTTGCCAGGGAGGCTGAAAACGATTATCGTTTCGTTTGACAAGTTGTGTTTGAATATGTGAATATTTTCTTCTACAAAAATATAAAAAGTACAAAAATATTTTTCATTTTCTTTTATTAGTATAATTATCATATAAAAACAAAAAAAACAAAAAAAATAAAAAATAAAAACATTGTCTTAATCAAGAAATAAAATTCACAATTTGGTAAAAATACCAAAATATAATATTTTCAATTGAGGTATTATCATAATAACTTCCGGTAAACTTGTTGGTTCCCAACTCGAATAAAATATTTAAAAACTTGCCATTTATGTCTCTTACGACGTACAGCTCACCTTAAAGAGTTGAACAAACTAAAAAGTGAGTATAAGAAGGGTTGTTCCGAGGAACTACGACCCGAAAGGAGAAATAAGCTTCGCGCTATTCCTACTCCTTAACTCACCTATGCGTTTATCATTTTTGAGAGCTACCGTGAAGTAAGTAGATTATTTGGTTGAAGTTGTCTTATCTCATTATCCGTTAAAATCAATTGTGAACAAAATCATTGAAAAACCAAAAAAAAAATTAGTGTAAATTTTCTTTTTATATTTCTATTTTGTGCATGCGCACTCGTTCTCAAGCCCGTAAACGTCGACAACAACAAGTCCGACAAACTTCTGTTGAATCACCCAATCTTGAGAAACCAAATAACAATCCTCCCATAGTTACGATGGCCGATAATCGTACTATGGCGCAATTACTCGAAGCACCCACCGAGGGTTACGAGGATGCGATCGTTGTTCCCGAAATTACCGCGAATAACTTTGAGATCAAGCATGGTCTACTTAATCTTGTTCAAAACAAGCAATTTTTTGGACATGATAAAGAAGACCCATATGCTCACATCCGATATTTCAACAAGATCACTTCTACGATGAAGTTCCCGAACGTCCCGAGTACGTCGGTTAAGCTTATGCTTTTCCCATTTTCCCTCGAGGGAGCAGCCCGGATTTGGCTTGAAAAAGAGCCCCCTCAATCGATTCTTACATGGGATGATCTTGTTTCGAAATTCATTAACAAATTCTTCCCTCCCTCTAAAACAACAAATCTTCGAAATGAAATCACAAGATTTCAACAAAAATTTGATGAAACGTTTTACGAGGCATGGGACCGATTCAATGATCTTCTTAGGGGATGCCCGCATCATGGGTTTTCAGAATTGCATCAACTCGATACATTCTATAATTCCCTAAATTCGAATGATCAAGATTCATTGAACTCCGCTGCGGGTGGTAACTTTCTGGATAAAATGCCTCGAGAATGCCTAAAAATCATCGAGAGCAAGTCCAAAGTTCGTCAATCACGAAGCAAGGCCATTGTTTCAAAAGTGAGTACGAGCTCTTCTACCCCAGCAGTTTCATCCGATGTTGTTGAGCTGAAAGATATGGTTAGAGCATTGATTCTCGATAAGAAAAACCAAACTCCAGCTCCCGCTCCTGTAAAAGCAGTCGAGCAAAGTTGTGTAACTTGCGGGGGTGGTCATTCTTACCAAAATTGTCCAGCCACCGATGGCAACATTTATCGTGACAATATCCAAGAATACGTGTCACAAGCCGCCGCAGTTAACTACAACCAAGGGAATGCCAGTTACCGACCTCAGATGGTTGCAAACCAAATTCGACCTCCCGGTTTTCCTCCTATGCAAAACCATCAAAACAACCAAAATCAGGGGATCAATTTCAACCAAAATTGGGGGAACAATTTTAACCAAAATCGGGGTAATAATTTCAATCAAGGACAAGTTTACCAACCCCAGATTAATCAACCCCCGACTTTTCAAGCTCCAGCTTACCAAGCTCCAGTTCCACCAGCACCAGGTGTGTCTAAGCCCGATTTTGATAACTACGTCAAAGCTAATGACGCAGTTATGCAAAATATGCAAAATCAAATGGCAAATATAATAGACCTGATCACCAAATTCATAAATAGTAATACCGCTTCTACTTCGGGCTCAGGTTCTCTTCCAAGCAACACCATTGCTAACCCGAAAGGTGATGTGAAAGCAATCACTACCCGAAGCGGTGTTTCCTATAATGGACCTCAAATTTCTTCTCCTCCTAAAGAGACGGAAAATGAACCCGAGGTGACAAAGGATACGGTGCAACCAAGCACCAAAAACATCCAACCTCCGGTGGTCCAAACTGATGACTAAATTGGTGAGCCCGTTGTTGCTTCAAAGACTAAACCAACCTTGCCATATCCTTTAAGGGCCAACAAAGAGAAGTTCCGTGAGAAAGACGGTCTTCTAGCTTCAAAATTTATGAAGATTTTGCAGAATCTCCATTTCGAACTAAGTTTCGCGGACGCTCTCCTACACATGCCCAAATTTGCACCAATGTTTAGAAAGCTCCTCAATGACAAAGATAGGATAATTAAGTTGACAAAGACACTGGTAAACGAGAATTGCTTGGCGGTTATCCTAAAAAAGTTTCCCGAGAAACTTGGAGACCCCAGTGGATTTCTTATACCGTGTGATTTTCCAGAGATGAATGAATGCTTAGCCTTGGCCGATCTCGGTGCAAGCATCAACCTAATGCCTCTCTCCATTTGGAAAGATCTATGTCTCCCAGCTTTGACCAAAACCCGAATGATACTTGAACTTGTCTACCGAACGATTTCTACTCCAACCGGCATCGCCGAGGATGTTTTCGTGAAAGTTGGAACGTTCTTCTTTCCTGCCGATTTTGTGGTCGTTGATTACGTTGCCGATCCTCGGGTTCCCCTAATCTTAGGAAGACCTTTCTTGAGGACGGCAAGTGCCTTGATCGACGTTCACGGTGAACAAATGACCCTTGTAACTAAACTTAGTTAAGAACTTAGTGTCTGGTCCTGTGGTTGAATAAGTGTGGATTACAAAACAAGTTTATGAATCGATAAGCTATATCTTATCGATGTGTGGTGTGATTGTAGGATTTGGTTATTTATAACAATGGCTATGTTTATGTTGAACTTGAATTAAGTTCCGATGATTCAGATTTGTTTATTGTCTTCTTCTATGTTGTGTAATTCACTTTATTGGCATGCTCGTTTAGGTCATGTGCAATATAAAGATATGTTGGAATGTCCAAAAGATGATTTCATTCATGCTATTGATGAAAAATATCGGAAAATGTTACTACTTGTATGTTACACGAAAATCACTAGGCATACATTTAAAAAGTATAAAAAGGAAATCTGTATATTGAATTGATACATAGTGATTTCTCGCGTCGTGATTTTCATAGCTTACACCATATTTGGGCAATTATAAAGTATGTTCATAAACTTTTATAGATGATGCTCTAGGTTTTGCTATAGTTTTACCGGCTTCATGCTAAAGGATGATAGCCCTTGATACAATGAAAATGGTTACAAGATTATGTCGTAACACCTAGTTGTTACACCATAACATAAAGTCAGTAACAAAGACTTGTTGGATTCCCTTGATCTTGTATTTTCCGATATGTAGGAATCATTCATGAAACTACAGTTCCTTACACGCCACAGCAATATGGCATGGCTAAAAAGAAAAATAGAGCTCTTAAAGAAATGGTTAATTCCATGTTATCTTACTCGAGTTTGAGTGAGGGGTTCTAGGGAGAAGCCATGTTAACGGCTTGCTATTTATTGAATAGGATTCCTAATAAAAGGAACAAGACTACCCCATATGAACTTTGGTATAAGAAACGACCCAACTTGTCATTTTGCGAGTTTAGGGTTATAGAGCTGTTGTTAGGCTACTTGATCCGAAAAGGAAAACTTTGGGTGAAAAGGGTATAGATTGCATCTTTGTTGGATATGCTGAGCATTTCAAGGCATATAGGTTTTATGTTATTGAACCTAATGAATATGTTTCTATAAACTCAATTATTGAATCAAGAGATGCAATATTTGATGAGAATCGTTTCTCTTCAATACCTAGACCAAAGGATATTATACCAAATGTGCAAGAATCTCAATTGGATGATCACACTGATGATGTGCCAAGTGAGATTCTTGAGCCTCGAAAAGGTAAAAGAGTTCGGAAAGCTAAATCATATGGTTCTGATTTTCAGCTATATTTAGTTGAGGGATCAAGAGATCAAGTTGGATCGCAATACTCTTACTGCTTTAGCATAGAGGAGGATCCTAGAACCTATAATGAAGCTATGCAATCTCGTGATGCTGCTTTCTGGA
This sequence comes from Tanacetum coccineum, assembly GCA_026074375.1. NCBI lineage: Eukaryota > Viridiplantae > Streptophyta > Magnoliopsida > Asterales > Asteraceae > Tanacetum > Tanacetum coccineum. The sequence goes on from BQNB010136386.1 coordinate 11,069, forward strand.
AAGAAGCTATTGATGATGAGATTGGTTCTATTATGGAAAATAATACTTGGGTCTTATCTGACTTACCCCCTGGTTGCAAACCTTTAGGTTGCAAATGGATCTTCAAAAGGAAGACGAAAGTCGATGGAACAATTAACAAGTTTAAAGCTCGATTGGTAATCTAAGGCTTTAGACAAAAAACAGTAGTCGACAACAATAACATCAATTACTTCGTCACAATTACAACCTCATCAATCAAATCCAACAAACACTTAGCCTAAAAGCCTTCGTCACTCTTCTTGTCAACATCACAAATCCAAAACTATCCTATAATCCCTTCGTCACAAGTATCCAACACAACACATTCCATCTCAAACTACAACTAGACTCGAACATAAATGAAAAATTAGGATCTCAGTTTATTTTTTCGATTGTGTTGAACAAAAACCGTATGACCTTATAAAAGATCTACACAATTCAAAACAAATCATCATAGATATGTCCTTAATTTACGAAAATAAAGAAAGATAATGAACAAGATTGCTCATATCCTCCTTTGTTTTGATTTGAAACACACAAACGTATACCAAACAAACACCTGCCCGAGACCACATTAGAATGATCTTGAAGCTTTCGTTCTTCATCTTTTGTACACGGCTTATATAAGCAGAAAGGTCAAAGGGGTTTGTGTTTAATTCGTTTGGGTTTTGTGGTTGATGTAATCTGAGATGGAGTTTAGATGGGAGAGTGTATCTGTTGGGAGAGATGTTTATGGTTGCGTACCTAAAGAGATTAGGGTTATAGTTACCCTAATTAAAAGGTGGGTAAGATATATTTATAACTGGATGAACTGGTTATAAGTTTTGAGGGATTTGGGCTGTATGGTTTATTACGCTGGGTATTACAAATGATGGGATGGTGATGATGTATAAACCTCATGGGCCGAAAGGTTTGGAATAGAGTTGGGCTGGGGGTCTCAATCAAACAGCATGGGCTGATGTATTTATTACAGCCGGGTTATAACTAATACAATGGGCCGAGAGTTATCTTAATGTATTGGACCACATTTTATATTTTTTAAACCAAACATTAGGCTGAGAATTTCTTTCACTCTGTTAGATATTTTATGTCATACGAAAATATATCTCTTAATGTGCCATTTGAGTTGATTTTTGGTATGTTATGTGATTAGTAGTTATAATTGGGGTTTATTGTGAAAAAGTGACAAGATTTAGTGACGAGACCAGAGTCAATTTTATAAAGAATCATGGAACTTAATTTTTTTAAAGGCTAGATTTGACATTAATTTTTTTAAGTAACTACGGAGTCGATCGGGTATCACTTATTTAAGATTAAAGTTCAATTTCACGAAGGCGTGTTCTTATTTTATCTTGAAGTCGGGGTTGGTTGGATGCATGACTTTCAATGATAACTTGCTCGTGCTAAAGATTTAAGTTGAAGACTTGGTTTATCTAGTTTTCAGAAGTCGGGGTGGATGGTTGAAGACCTGGATAACTATCACTTAAAGGAGTTACGTTGTAGTACTCAGTGTCACACGCTGAAGACGTTGTGGATAATCGCAAGAGGTGATGAATGTCTCATACTTTGGGAGGGTATTGAGTACTTAGAGATTTGCTTGGAGCACAAATTCTCTACACCGTTCTTCTAACATTTGTGCAAGCTTAAGTCACAAGAACGGGGAATTCTACTTCAGTTTCAAGTTTGGTATATCGGGTTTACTCCATTAGTGGTCACTTCATATAGCCAACATAAAGGGTGGCAAAGATAGTCAGAGAGAGTTAACGAGTAGAGATTTGATTGGCAATTGATTCTTATAGGATACATTTGATCGAATTTCATTCTTCTCACAAAATTTCAAGTATATGTGCGCACAATGTGTTGCTGATTTTGAGGTATCAAAAAAACAGCAGGGGAAGGAGACATACATCTAAACGCACAACGATTGCACATGATGAACTTCATACCTTTTCCTTAATTGAGGTCATTCCTGGAAGACATAAGTCATAACCGCAGAGATAATCAGTGTTGTAACTTGTGGCTTTTGGTGTATTATTCCAACTACGTGGTGGAAGAGATGTAAAAAACCGTTTCTCTGATGATAAAAGAGGTACACAATTGTATGATGATTCCTCTAGTTAGTTAGTATCCTACACGAAGAAATGTGTTCATCCAGGACGTACTTGATTTTTATGGTACTGTTTTGGTGTTGTCATTTCGACTACATCCGGTACCTAGTTGTTTTTATGGTACTGTCTTGGTATTATCATTTCGACTACATACGGGATAAATTTCTTTCACTCGGGACTTAGTTGACTTTGGTGAAACAATTTAAATGTGCTCATTCGGGACTTACTTGATTTTTACGGTACTGTTTTGGTGTTATCCCTTCGACTACATCCGATACTTAGTTGTTTTTATGGTACTGTCTTGGTGTTATCATTTCGACTACATACTGGATAAATTGCTTACACTCGGGGCTTAGTTGACTTTGGTGTAGCAATTCTCATCTGCAATTTCCTGAAGGGAGAAAAGTGCATATTCGGGTCTTAATTGGTTTTGATGTTACGTTTTCGACTTTATTGACGGGATTGAGTGTGTTCTTCGGGTTTTTTGGGCTTCATATAATGAGACTGATTGCATCACTTCAACTACATGGGGGAAGTGATCTCTTGACACTTTTGGTATGCATTACTTCAGCTTCCAGTGGGAAGAAAAGTGAGAAGAATTATTCAAGCGTGAGAAGATACGTTGCTGATCCCCCAACGGATAATCACTATGCTTATTTTTAAAAGGAGCAGCAATATTTGATGTGGTTTGCTACTTATTCCGCTGTGCACTTAATCATTCTAATGCTTATAAGAAGCTAATGAAACTACTCAAAAGAAAAAAGGGGATTTTTGTGGTTGTGAGGGGGGGGGGGGAAGCTATCAAAGCTTCAAAATGAGGAGGCTCAAGATGAGACAAATATTCAGGAGCCTCAAAAACTTTGGTGGTGAAAGTTTAAGAGATGTTGACTACATACTTCTACAAAGAACATAATGATATCTTCATTCCGGTATTCAGGTCGACATCATCTTAAATTTGTATAATATATCTTGTACATTATTAAGTAGTGTATCTTTAGGTGTTATGTGTCAGTGTATAAATTTTTCATGAGTTTTTCATTAAACTCAAAATCCTTCAAAATTCTTATACCTGACACTAACAGATTCCCTCAGTAATTTGAGGGGGAGCATTAATATGTTCCAATATCGGCTTGTATTTAATCAGACCACATTTTCTCCTAAATTTTCTAACATATTTAAATCAATTGAGATCCTAAATCTCAAAGGGTTTGAAATTTTTGATCAGGGGAGAGAATGTGATTTAAATATTAAATCTGATAAAATGTGATCTATTAAGACTCAAGCAGGTACTCCTCCCTCCATGTGCCAAACAATTTCGAATATCGACGCACATGTTGAGGGGGAGCAGTTTCATGAATCAAAACAATCAAGGTACTAATGCTTTGATGTTTACATCGCCCGTACCTTGATTGATTTTCAAATGGTTTTATGGCGAAGGAACAGTACCAAAAGACCGACCCTGTATTTACTTTATCGGGTTATAGGATGGTATGGTTGGTACATGTCCCATTGATCAGCCAGATCCAGAGATCTTCCTAGGGATAATCCACTAGTTAGTGTAGAAGTCCTTAGGTATGATTACAAAAGGAGTAATGTGAGAATAAGGGAATAGTGCGGACTGAGATGGAGCTAGTACTGGAACATACCCAACAAGGTACTAGTAATGAAGTCTCGGTAAGCACTGAAAGGGTTGAAGAATGAAAAAGAAATGTTAAGATAAAGGGTGAAAAGAAAGGAGACCCTCTTTAACCATTAGGCAGAGGGGACCGGGGGTCAAACACATATGCTGTTAGAATCACATGGTTGATTGCTAACACCAAAGACAAGTATCATGGACCCAGTGATACACTGCACAACCCTCCCCAGCCACTCAAGATCCCTCAAAGGATTCTTGTTTCATTTCTCACAGAGATCAATACATTTTCTTATCGTCTCTCTCACTCGAGTTAGACGATATTGTAAAGGTGACAATCTGCTCCAGCCTCTCCGAATACTAAAAAAACCAAAATGACTATTGTGTCTGATCCATTAGATCATCCATAAATCTCGTTAGGACACCAATACAAACTACGCATGTTCATCACACACTGTGACAATAAGTAAAGATCTTAAGAGTCCTACGCATTATCCTCGTGGTATTGCCAGAACATCCGAGTGATACGAAAGTACTCACAATGAAGATGGAAATCCTTCTAGAGCCAACATCAAACAAGCTCTTGGTAGGTGACTTGTGAGATCCCCTTTGAGGATCATACTTGTAGCACACTGAAGGAAACGATGGTGCGATTCTTTATGAATCAAAACTGTTTCCAGGCAGTGTGTGACGGAGTGTTTTGAAAAAAACCATTTCGATGTGCTCAACAATCATGAATATTTTCATGCACATTGATGTGTATTTTCTTTCAAAACATAAAGTGTTTCTGTAGAAATTGATTTTTATATTATTAAACATTCGATGTGTCACAAAAACTCTTTCCTGAGTAATACGTGACTGATTTTCAAATCAATTTCTCATTAATCAGTGGGTTTTAATCCACTGGTTCACTCATTCCGTGCTTTGTCTACTTTGAGACGCTCCGGTTTGAGAATGACTAGCGCAGCTGCGAAACCCTGTCAAGGAGATTCTTCAGAAGTCTACCTGATCACAGGTAATATTTATACTAATTAACGGGGAACCATGGTTGTTGCAACCTTATTCAACGAAAGTGAACAAAGACACCTTCGTTTGTTTATCACTAACGTATACTTGCAAGAATCCCGATGGTTGCAGCTGTTGGCCAGAAACGCGTCAATTTACAACCCCATGCTCACACTTCATATTCCTAATCAAAGATATCTTGATAGCTGAAAGACACACATCACAGCTTTCGCAACTCTGATGCTTGCTATTATGATACAGAAAAGTGTGAGCATGCCGGTCCGAAGATCACAACATCACATGGAGGCAATACTTCACAACAAGGATGATTAGAGATTCGATGTGGATAATGATCTCAATGAAAGCTCAAAGATCACATACAAAGATAAGCTCAATGGAACAATGCTAAAGATCACTACTCAAAGTACAAGATATATTAATGATGAATATGTGGCATGAATTAGGGGGAAGCTAATTCAGAAGCTTCTCCTTAACCAGAAGTGTATGGGTTACTTAGTTCGTGCCTATTATAGTATTTCTCCTACAAGGTACTATAAAGATGATTCATGGTGGAGTGCAGACTTGAAGTCAAATGAAAAACAGATTCTAGAAAACTTCGACATGACCAGAAGTGCAGGAAAATGAAGTTTTCAAGACACGCAGCTAATTCAGAAACTTGAGATGACAAGAAGTGTATGAACAAGTTGAGCCTTCAAGCAAATCAAAGACCATTGAAGACATCATCAGCATTGGAAGCTTCGTGGAAGCTATTGTTCTTAATCATTATGTACTTGTTAGGAAAATATTGTAAGTAATTCCGTATATCGTCCCATGGGGGAAGATTGTTAGGATTCATTTTATGTGATGCATTACGGGGATTTCCATAGATTTATCATAGTCACTTACGCAGGGACTAGAATTAGGTATAGGATTGCATAGTTTAGTAGTGTATGGACTATATATACCCCTCCAAGGCTTCCATGGAGGGGTTAAGACTTGTAAACATTTCATTTTTTCACTTATTACACACACACTTTCTCTCTCTAGAGAAGTGTGCTTTTTGTTTACTCCTCCCTCTACTCTCTCTCTCTCTCTACAAACACAACTAGCTTTACTTGGTTTGATTCACAGACCACCGGATCTAAGTTTCTTTATATCTAACATTTGGGCTAATTACACTTCTAGTCCTTGTGTTTAAGACTATTTAGAAACTAATGTAATTTCCATATAGATACCATATTTTTAATCCTAACAAAATGGTTGTTAAATAAAATTCACAAAACAAATAGATTAAGCCAACAAATAAGGTGCGGTTGCTAGTAACTTTCCCCCGACCGTGTATGACAAAGACTCGAATATATAGACAGACGACTCGATCACAGAAATGACAAAGACAACCAAATTTGACGTTCTTATAACGGTCAACTTTCCTTACATCCCGCTCTTTACATACTTTTACACAAGTAGTGATATTAGCCACTTTTTATAAAACTTAACATCGTTGATTTTTGTAACGTATCAACGAATAATCGGTCCTTCTAAGTGATTCCTTCGGTATAAACTTCTTTTGAACTGACTATTTTTCTTCCATCTTTTTTTTTGCTTAAACAATAAATCATAAACCTTGGTTTGTTTTCACCGTCTTCACTATCATAATTCATCCGGATAATCTTTTCCTTGTAACACTTCTTCTTCGGATATGATTCATAATCGCGAAAGTAGCGAAACTTACGAGCTATATATCTTTCCCATTGCATTGTGTAATTTCCCGACCATTACAGAGATAGAAAAATTTCACTTTGACACAGGAAATACAAAACTTTACACGAAAGCAACTAGCAACATTGGTAATATAGGCTTAATCTACACGGTAGGCTAAGGTGCAAAGGTGTAACGAAACATATAATATGATGTAGAAAAAGAAAGGAATGGCTCAACAAGTTGTTCTAGGGGATTTTACTCTAAAAATGAGAGTAATCAAGGGTTATACGGGAGTTAACTAACCAGTGTGGATAGTTATTTTACGACATGCAGGCAATTTGGTTAAATCCTAGAAATTTATCAGTTGAACATGTTCTTCCATCTAAATCCATAGTACTAATCATGGCGGTCTCGAGTGATATATCAATCCAAGTTCTAAAGTCTACTACATCACCGGCACACTTATAATTTTGTG
>BQNB010136387.1:0-18008 GCA_026074375.1 Tanacetum coccineum
TAAAATAAAACACCTAAAAAAATAACCTATACATAAAGTAGCTTCATGTCATACGAAGGACCATGGGTCTAGCTAGTTTTTACTAGTTTAGTGTCTCCACGCTTTAACCTGAAACTTTTTTTTTATATTAAACTTTACATATTTGAGTTGTTAGCAATTTGCTTGTGAAACACATCTGTTTTTTTAATAACAAAAATGATCATCAAGAAATGCACTACATGAAGTATACCACTCCTATGTTAGCATCTTCATAATATCTTGAATCTTCTAGGTGTATGCATGTAACTGAAGATTCCCGTGTGATAAACGCATAAAAATGCTAAAACGATACTTCGTCTCATAATAATTGTTTATTTTACTATTTACTTTCTAACTTGTAAAAATGATAGTAATGGGTATCGCGACGATTGCGGTCATCTCTGTCAACTCAACTTTCTTTTATGTCAAGATCAAACACATGATCAAATGTCCGTAATGATGATTACAGGGGCGACCGAAAACTTTTCTTTAATTAAAATTTCATTAATAATTAAAAAACTTTACAATAATAATTCAAATAAAATTAAAAACATTACAATAAAAAAAACTTAAACTAATAGTCTAAATTATAGCGCTCTTTGATATTTTGCTTCATGCGCAAGACCCTCTCTGGTTGTTTACTCTTCCCTTTTGCTTGTTTTCTCCATTCATACATTTCACGTTGAAACTCAAGTTGTTGTCTCTCGTGTGCAAACCTTGTTCTTCAAGTTCCCTCTGTTGTGCAAGCCTCATTTGTTACATTCTTTCCTCCTGTGCAAGCTTTAGTTTCTTCAATTCGCTTCCTCCCCACGCCTCAGATTTTCCGGTTCCATTTCCCGCTTCTTAATCTTAAATACTTAGATGAAGTTTTCTGCCTTTAAGAAAATAACGGCGATGTGACATTTTTCCATTTAGTGAGCAACCTGTCAACAAGACCAGCTTCGCCAGCAGTTGAAGATTCCAAACGAGCAGTGGATGATGGTGATGATTTCTTCTTATACATGTCCTGTCCCATAGGTCGAACCTCCTGAACCTCTAAATCCTCATAATTAGCTGCTTCGTCATACAGATCCAAACCAATATGTGCTAAGTCCGAAGTGTCGTGTGATGTGGTTTTCGATATCCTCGATTTTTTGGAACCACCTAATTTGCAATTCTTTAGAAACTTGGGCAATTCTATCGATTTTCATCTGTTATGGTCCTTCAAAATCTTCCATCATTCGGTCAGTCTGAAGGACGTACCGTAAATAGCCCGACACTCTTTACACGCTAAAAGTCGTATATAGATTTGGTCATTTGCACCACTCTGGTGCCTCTGTTTCACGGTGTTGTAAACCGCATAAAATTGAGTTACTTTAGGACGAGGCCTATTTTTTCATTTGTAGTTAAGGGAATTGTAGCCTCTTTTCGACTCCTTTATTTCCTTCTCAAAGTAAACTAATACTTGCGACCAAAACCCGAAAGCCTTTCTAGCGTATCCTTCAACGCCATTCTCGGACACATCTACCCAAGCTTTACACAGATGCCTTTTTGTATACTTTCTTTTCACAAGCGCCACCTCCTCGTCAGGAGAGTCATCTTGAACGGGTTCGAATGGACCTTCTTAATCTTGAGCCGAAAAAGGTTGAGAAGGTGTACCCCATAATGGGTCGATTTTGTCATCAAGATTCAAAGGGTTAATCAGCACTAGATTGAGAAGGTGGGTTATACTTTTGTGATGACATTTGTGGATGATACACTTGATTTTGTTGTTGTTTGTTATACCATTGAGTCGAATACGGATTAGGTGGGTACATAGGCTGTGAATGAATTGATGGGTATGTGAAACCGGCGGGTTGGAAAGTAATTGGTGGTGATTGGTCGTGTAAAATAAAATAACAATCGGGGGGCAGGTGCGATGGACAAAAAAAAATAAAAAAAAAAAAAAAAAGTTGGGTTGAGCGAGATTTTTGGTGCTTGGTTTTGGGAATTTTGTTTGACCTTTTTTAATTGGTAAACAGATGATAGATGTAGAAGAGAAAGTATGAACAAAAATGGAGAAGAGAAGTGAGGTTTTTTTTATATAATAAACACCCCCAACGGCTAGAAATTTGTGGGAAGAGGTGCCAATTGTTTCGGACGGGTGACAGACCAAAGTTTTTAATTTGGAGAGGGGGCGTTCATACCGGACAGGGTAAGGAGGACGCGGTCTACCGATTCAGTTGGTCTCCCCACCAGTCTTCACTACGAACAGTCTAATCAATCAAATAAGATTTAAAAAGCAAAGATGACATCTTATTTGTTGACGATGATTTTTTTAAAAGCAAATATGACATGTTATTGGTTGACAATGATTTTTTTAAAGCAAATATGATTTTTTTGAAAGCAAATATGACATGTTATTGGTTGACAATGATTTTTTTGAAAGCAAATACGATATCTTATTGGTTGACAATGATTTTTCTAAAAGTGTGTCACATCCATATTAGTACAAACGTATGGTTATATAGCATTATAGGGTATTGCAGTAAAATTTAAACAACCTGGTAATGCAAGGAGGAAAAGTTGATATTCATTATTTAACTTAGTTGATTCCCATTCGCAAAGTATCCATACAATCATACATGATACATGTGTGTCTTCGTGATTATGTACGGGTTATTAATATAAATTTTGTAGACATAGAGGCATAGAGTCCCACATGAATACAATACCTTCAAAAGTGACAAACTTAATAATATTAGAGACATCGTCCTTTCTGCACTTACATCTACATCAATGTAACTACCGTATGTCTACGACAGAAGACACACTAGTAGTCTAGTAGTAGAGGCAGGAATTGCGTATTCGTGTATCTATGTGTTCGAGCTATTTAAAATCTTATCTTGTACTACTATAACTATTGAATGATTGATTAGAGTGTATTTAAATTGAAGATGTAACACTTCACTTAATTCCTAAGATACATGTGATTAATACATTAGTAATGTGGACACACGAATAAGTTATTTAAGTTGTGTTTTTTTCTTGATGCACACCGCACGACTTAAAGATGTTAAATTAAGGTGGTGTTTGAAAACGATTTAATTGACTTGATATGAAAAGATGCGAATTCATTAAGTTATATGAAAACTGTTTGTTTGTGACTTAACAGAGATAATGACTAAAATTATTAAGTAATAAAACTAAGAATGTCTGCATTAAGTCATCTGTTAATTATTAAGTAATAAAACTGAAGATTTTTGCATTAAGCCATCTGTTAATTAAACATGACTACCTAAATGTTTATTATATCTTTTTTATTTATCAGTTTTTCACTAGCTGTTCAAATTTAAACGATCTGTTAGCAAGCCTTCTAATCGAGAACAACATGAGCATTTGTGAAAACTTAAAGTGTGTTTAGTTGGGAAAAAATAACCCATTTTACTAGAAAAATTTTCATTTGAGAATGAAAAAACTGAAAACCTGTTTAGTCGCACTTTTTTTCAATATTTTTCAAAAAAAAAATTCTCATTTTCTAATTTTATATAGAAAAATAGAAAATCACATTTTACTATTCTCCATTTATTTTCATTTTTTAAAAAGAAAAAAATACAACTCCTAAACAGGTTTTCAAAATTCCCAACTCTTCTCAAGAGAAGAAAAACCATTCCCTTCTCTAGGAATTTAGAAACAGAAAAACATGAAAAAATTTCTACAACTAAACAGCACCTTAGGGTGCGTTTAGTTTGGGGAAATCACCCTTGTTTTCCACAAAATGTTTTGTGCAAAACAAGAAAAACAGAGATTGCGTTCAAATCAGTGTTTTGCAACAAAATTCTTTACAAAACATAAAACATGCATTTCCCAACTTAACAAGGGAAACTACAAAACATATTTATTTTTTCTTTGTAACCCCTATTGTTTTCTTAAGAATGAAAAACAATATCATATTAACGTGTTTTATATGTTTTTTAGAAAATAAATTTCCTCATTTTTTTTACAAATCTAAAAACACAAAATTAATAAAAAAAATTCCAACTAAACGCACCCTTAAAGTTTCATATTGAAAGCGCAGTTTTAAACGAGGACATGATTCTTGGACGTTAAAAAAAACCCTTCTCAATATTCATAGGAGCATCTCTACGAGGTCTCAGCCATTGCATGTCAAGAAAACGCAGCATGCCATCATATCTTAAAAACTCTTCTCAAGTTACGACGCCAATTTGTGAAGTTGATGTGAGCTAACCTACTTGATCTTAATAAATTTATCAACTTATCTTTTTTTTAACATAATAAGTTATCTACTCATTAATTAGCAAGATTTCCCTCCACCAGCTGGGCTGGAGAGCAGAATTGTACTGGGCCATTTGTCTAGCTCAGGAACAAATATTGGGCTAGTACAAGATAGTTAGGTAATAGGTATTATATTTAGAGCCCAATTGTTTGTTAAGGTAAGGTGCTTTAATACTTTTGCAAAATTTGTGTGGTAATTTACTTGCTATATTGATATATGATATATGAACTATCTTCTATTCTCAAATCATGTTGTATTGATGGTACATCAATGATAGAAAAAAAATGTAGATTTATAACGAGATTTAGGCATAATTTACAAGGTGTATTTGTCTGAAAAATGGTAAAATGTAAATACTTGCTAACACTACTTACTAAAACTGAACAAAAAGTTTTGGGTTATATGACGATATGTTTTCACAAATATTTATAAGCTCATCAGTCATTAATTCAATCTGATTTTATCTAGACCCAATATGATTAAATACCTTCAATAGCGATGGCAACACCAATAATTTGAACACAGATCTATATGTTTAACGTTTTAAGCAATTATATTTGCCGACTTTTAAAAGGTTAATTTTCATTAACTCGCTTATGCGGAACTATCCTATAGCCGCCGGGTGAGACGTAATCCGTTAAGTGGTAACTTGAAAACAAGAACACTGCATTTTAACATTGTAAATTTATTAACAGTCTTTTGACATATATTACTGTTAATACAAAATACGTGTCGGGTGTAGATCTGGGCTCAAATCCTGTGTTGGGTCGGACTTCCAGATGATTTGAGCGTTGGGTTTTGTACTAGAGCAAGAGAAGTGACGATTTCCTGCACAATCAGATAAAAATCGTTAGCCTTACCGTGAGGACGGACCCCACGGTTAGACTCCGGCGTGAAAGTAAGTAAACATGTAGAGAGAGAAAGTATGAGAGTATAGAGTGAGAAAATCGTATTGTTCATTGTGTCAGAGGGTCCCTTTTTATAGGCGAACGAAATATTAGGGTTTCCTAATATTTTGCATGTTTCGTTAGTGACCGGAGAGGGTCCCTTGTCGGACAAGGTACCGCAATAACCATGTGTACGGACGCGTGTGCTTTCCGCGGACGGAAGTACCCTAAAGTTAGGTCCGCGTCCGTTTGTTGGGTCCGGACCGTAACCAATGCAGGAGTGGGTTTAGTTTCGGCCCATGACTACTCAGTTGGGCCAAGGAGCCCACGTGTCAATGTGGCCCAAGCCCGGAAGCTTGGTATACCTATTATACGCCATCAATTACAAAGCTTCATTTTTTGATTTTTCCATTAGGTTAATCTTTAGCAACGCCAAGAAAAATACAAACTAACTCCAAAATTACACCGACTAGGTAGATTGTAAATTTTATGCACGCATCGGTAAAATTCTGAATTTATAATTAATCGATTATGTGATAAACATGTTATCTACATTGTCACATGAGATTAAGGTTTATTACAAAAAAAAAACAAATTAAAATTTATGTCCAATTATAAAACAATGATTTGGCAACAAATCAATCCTCATATCCATACCTAAATACGTAGTAATAATTAGGGTTAATTACTTAAAAATGTAGTAAACTTGACACTTTTTGTCATTGTATGTAGGCTACTATTTTTTTTGTCATTGTGTCGCTGAACTTTTGAATTCTTGCCATTGTATGTAGCGTGTCACCGGATGCAACCTTGTGTCTGACGTGGCACCGGTTAATGCTGAAAAAAAACGTTTTTTAATACTTTTCTTTTTCTATTTACCCCTTTTATTAACCTTTTTTAATTTAATTTCTTTTCTTATATATTATATATATACCCTACCACTTATCATCTCTCTACCATTTTATTCTCAATCCCAACCACACAAAATCCTAGATCCTTGAGGTCTTCATCATCTTCATCTTCAAGATCCAGGTTCAAACGTTACACCAAGGAGGAGATACTTGCTAGAACTCATTGTGATTATCCTTTGCCTATCGAAATGCAAGTGGCATGGACCATTACAAACCCCGGAAGAAGATTCAAGGGATGTCCGATCTATGTAAGTAATTATTTCGTATGTTAGTTTTAATCTTTGTTTCAAACCCTGATGTTATTTATCACAGGATGAGGATGAAAAATGTCACTTTTATGGTTTTTTCGATGATGAACTACCAAGTGATTATTACAAAAAGTTGTTTTTCAATCTCCATGAAGAAAACAAAATGTTGAAGAAGAACCTGGGAAAGAACATGTACAAGAACAAGAAGAAATCCAACAACAGTGATGAAGGGTGTATGGAAATGGGTGAATTGAAGGATGATTTGACTTTGATCAAGTCAAAACTCCAAATGTATGACAAAGTTGTGGTTGTCTTAGTCATTTTGGTAGCATTTGTTGTTGCAAGTAGGTTGTTTGCTTAATCAGTGTTAGGATTCATGTAATATGACAGTATTTTAGTTTGTTATGTTGAATGCAATGGTTTCTTTTGGTTATACTTGTTATTAAAACATGTAAATATGATAACAAATACACTTCACACTAGGTAATTAACATAATATGAAAGCAATTAGACATTCATGTCATTACTTGTTAATGCCCATCCAGATACAAAACATGAGCATTACATGTTTATAGTTACAGGACATAATAACCAAAGGTTAAGTTTAAGTGCACAACATATAGATACAAAAGAAGTGCACAGAAATTAAGTTTAAGTTACACATCATATTGTCTAATTCCACAACATAGTGATACAAAAGAAGTGGAATTCAGTTTGTGTTCAATCCAAACTGTGAGGATTTGTCTTTGAGCTGCCAGTGCCTGGGTGATCCTTTGCAAGCCTTTTTTAAGGATTCTTTCACTCCTTCCTCTCTGCCTTGGAATGACAAAGTTCCTCCTTGCTCTTGGTTCTGGTTCTCTTGGTACTGGTTCATTGACAGGCACAACTTGGTTATCAACTGCAATTCCATCACTTGCTGCTGTTTGTGAGCTTTGAGTAGGTGCAGTTTGCACTGTCTGACTTTCTTGAATTTCACAAATCAGCCAGTCTCCTTTTGTGTATTTCAATAGAATCTGTAAACAAAGTCCATGGTTCCGGTAATTCTTTTGGCTCTGCCATGAGTTCGTCCGGGGATTCTTCATACGGTCGCTCTACGATAAAATCTGCCAATATTTGCCTTTTTATCGATGTTCTTGGCCTGTATTGGATGTCATATCCTTCCAGCTCAAATTTCCACTTTAGCATCCTCCCGCTAATTTCTGATTTTGATAATAATTGCTTTATCGGCTGATCCGTAATTACAACAATTGTATGTGCCTGGAAGTACCTTTTCAGCCGTCTACTTGCGCTGAGCAAGGCCAATACCAATTTTTCCATGGGAGTGTAGTTGACCTCCGGCCCTCGTAGGGCACGGCTTACAAAGTATACTGCAATTGATTGCCTCCCTTATCGGTCATTAAGACTGCGTTGATAGCTTCCTTGGTCGTGGCTAGGTATATGATTAGCTCCTCCTTTTCCTTTGGTGCAGTCAGCATTGGAAGTTCCGCTATGAGTTTCTTCATTTGTTTGAAGGCCACTTCGGCTTCCTGAGTCCATTGGAAATCGCTTTTCTTTGTGCACTTCTTCAGGGTTTTGAAGAATGGCAGCGATTTTTCAGCTGATTTGGATAGAAATCTGTTTAAACTTGCGAGTTTCCCGTTCAGCTTTTGTACGTCCTTAAGGCATCCCGGAGACGGTAGTCTAAGGACCGCGTCTGCTTTATCTGGGCATACTTTCAATCCTTCAGCGTTTACTATGTAGCCCAAAAACATCCCCTCCTGCATTCCAAAGGTGCACTTTTTTGGATTTAGCTTCATATTTATTTGTCGGAGAGTTTTGAATGTTTCTGCTATGTGTCGGATAATTTCCTCTTCCGTATGGCTTTTTATGACCAAGTCGTCGACATATACTTCCAGGTTACGTCCGATATGCTTTTGGAATGCCCTGTCTACTAAGCGTTGATAGGTTTCCCCGACATTCTTTAGGCCGAATGGCATCTTTATGTAACAGAATATCCCTTGGCTCATGATGAATGCTGTCTTTTCTTCATCTTCCTCTGCCATTTTGATTTGGTGGTACCCTTTGTATGCGTCTAGGAAGCACTTAAAAGGGTATCCGTAGAGAGACTCTACTTTCCAATCTATCTCCGGCAAGGGATAACTGTCCTGAGGACATGCTTTGTTTAGATCTTTGAAATCCACACACATTCGCCAACTTTCATCGTGTTTCTTGACCATGACCGAGTTGTATAGCCAGCTGTGATAGTGGACTTCTTTCATGATTCCGGCATCTACCAATTTTTCCACTTCCTCCTGGATCGCTTTATTTCTTTCCGGTGCTTGCCCCCTTTTCTTTTGTCTGGCAGGTGGGCATTCCTCTCGGATTTTTAGGCGGTGCTCCGCCATGTGCAACGGGACGCCCGTCATATCCGCTGTTTTCCAGGCAAAAATATCCAGGTTTTGCTTGAGCAAAGCACATAGTTCTTTGCGTCCTTTTTCTGTTAGGGTAGACCCTATGGCTATTGTTTGCTCGGGGTATTCAGGATGAATGGCCACTTTTATCTTCTCCTCCAACACCTGACTGGTCACGGGGTGTTGTGTGCTAGGTCCGGAGATCATTGCACATTCCATCGGGATGGCTCTGCTGCTTCGTATCGTTACCGTTCCTCCTTTTACCGGGAATTTTAACATTCCGTGTGCCGTGGATGGTACGGCACGGATCTTTCTTATGCCCGTTCTGCCTATTATTCCATTGTGTTGAGATGGTGACCTGATAACCATGAAGTTCATCCATGCGGAAGTGGAATGATCTTCGTCACCTATCTTTACTAGTAGGGAAATCTGGCCTATCGGCCAAATGGTTTCTCCACTGAATCCTATGAGTGATGTGGTAGCTGGGATCATCTGGCTTCTTACTTCTGGCCGGAGCCTGACGAAGCAATGTTCGTATAGAACTTCTGAGGACGCACCTCCGTCCACGTATATCCGGTGTACGAAGTGCCCTCCTATTTCAGCTTCGATGATCATTGGTCCTTCCGTTCTGTCTTCCTCTCCTAAAGAGGGAAAAGAGATTGTTGTCTCCGGAGAGAAACTTTGGGTGACCCTTTGCTTTGCTACCCTCTCATATGGTTGAATCATCAAGATGGCAAAGGGCTTGTCTTTTTCGGCCGTTTCCCCCTTCTTTTATGCCTTTGGCTTGTCGCTCTACTTTAATTCTTTGATCAATTGCGACAATTTGCCTGACTTGATCATCTCGTCTATCTGTTTCCTCAACTGCATGCATTCGTCCGTGCTATGCCCCGTATCCACGTGGAATTCACAATATTTGTTCGGATCCCTTTTTTCTGCAAGAGTTACCATTGGTGGCGGAGCTTTGAATTTTCCTTTTTCTAGAGCAAAAATTTCTTTTGGGGTTTTCGTAAGGAGTGAAAACCTATCTGGCTTCCGATCCGATCTTTGCTTATTTTTGAATCCCTTTTTAAAGTTTGGCTTGTTTCCTCCTTCTGGTTGTTTCCACGACGCGGGTGCTTTTTCGGACTATAACTGAAGGCGGCAACTTCCCCTTGCAGAAAAGACGTAGTGTGGTATATCTTATATCATAACACGGGGTCGATTCTTGGATCTGGCTAGTTTCTAGAGAGAGAAACACTAGAGAGAATATATTCTAGAGAGAGAAAGTGTTTTCTTTGTAAATGAATTTATGACTAGCTTGCCTCTTCCAAAGTTGGAAGAGGCTATATATAGTACTTACAATATACCGGGTATTCGTACCCGACTTAAAACCGAAAAACGTACTATTAACTATTAAACTACGAGCTATAGGCGACGAACAGGATGTACGAGAAGGGTATGAGCGGAAGGCGAAACATGATCCAATGTGCGAATACAAATGATAAGGGGGTAGAAGGACAAGCAGTGAACAAGGAGTCGTAGAGAGAGCAGTAGAATAATAAGTGTTTAGGGGCAGATGAATCAGAAAATTCAAATGAATGTCCCATTACCAAGTCTCAAACAAAACATATCATAGTAACCATGGAGTAAGAAGCTCCAAATGTGAAAAGACATGGATTGCACACAAACACATTCAACACAAATATCTACATATCATAATGTCATAATCCATCGAATACAAAACAAATCTAGGATGCATCCATACGCCCTTAAACAATAATAATCTGCAAAGTCACATATAATAATCAAAGGGGGGGACGGGCGTGAGAAATCACTCACTCACACATGATCATGCCAAAGGTCATCAATGACACACCATGTTACCTTCATGGCTAGGAAACAAATAGTGGCTTGGTTACCTCAAACTGAAGGGTTCAAAAGCAAAGGTCATATCAAAAGTTCATTTCAAAGGGATCATAGCAAAGGTTCAATGCCAAAGGTTCAAATATCAAAGGTAACATAGCAGGGTTCAAATAGAACATAATAACATATCATATATGAGAACCAAGATAAAAGGCTCAGAGCAAATGTAGCAAATCACATAAGTAAAAGCAAAGGATAGATAGGAATATGTCATAAGAGAAACTTAACGATAAGCAGTCAGAAAATCTGTACGAATAACGGAAACGAAATAAAAACAAACGAAGCACGCATAATTAAGAATCTCTGTACCTTATTCTCCGAAGCAAAGCAATAACAAAGAAAACACCACAAGAATATAAAAAATCATCCTCATTAACCGAAGACCTAAAGAAATGATGAATTCGAATTACAAACCATTCATTTAAGTTATACTTTCTATTTTTAGTAACTTTCCATTTTTAGTAACTTTCCATTTTTAGTAACTTTCCATTTTTAGTAACTTTCCAAAATTAGTAATATTCATCATTTGAGATTCTATTAAGTATTTTAAATAGCTTAGGGACTTAATATGCCAACCTTACAAGTTTAGGGTAAATATGGACACCTTTCCATATTTTAGGTTTTAATTATTCAGAAAAAATCAAAATTTTCAAGGTTAAAAGTGTAAATATCAAAGTTTTACATTTTATTCAGATTATACCTTCCATTTTCTGTATTTACAAGTCAAACCCTTAATTTTACATAATTTACATTATTGTAGGTGCCCTTTTGGTTTATTAATAATTAAACAATAACTTAATTATCCATAACTACAAAACAAGCCCAAATAGATTTCAAATATGAAAAAACTCATACTTTCAAAATTAAATACTAACCAACCTTCCACTTTCAGAATTTACAAATTTAGTCCCACCTCGTTTTAATTAATTAATTTCTAATTACGCTTAATTTATATGAAATTAACCATTTTAAATCCAAAATTAATATCAAAATGACATTTTATACCCCCCGAACTTCTTTTTATACAGAATATTAAATAACTAACATGTCTAAAACAGACCCCATAGTTTTCAGAAATTACAAAACAAGTCCTTATAACCTTTACAAAAGCAAATCGGATTACAATAAATTCACAAAAACCCTAATATAAATTTTTTTTTTTCCCCCATCACAACCATAATTATTTACCAATCATTGGCATTAAATGCACCTGTAAAAATTATCAAAACCCTAACCCTAATTCATTTTAACAATTTTCTTTCCTTTTTCCTCTTTATTCTAATTCGGCAAACACAATTAAATCCCCAATAATTATTTGAATCACTTCTAAATTTTTCCAACAATTTATCTGAGTTATATGTGATATTAACAACCTTATAAAATTATAAAATGAATTTTACAAATAGTTTAAATGCCGATTACATATTTAATCCAAAATTAGGGTTTCGAATATGATTTGATTTATAAAATCAAAATAACATGCATGCTAATTTTTCTTATGCATAGATCGAATTTATATGATGAAAAGTGAGTTGTAAAAATACCTTGGATGATCCTTAGTGATTTTATGAATTTATGAACCCGGTTGCTTATTCGAACCCAAAACCAATACCAAAATCGAACAAAGCCTTATAAAATCTTCCCACTATTTTTCCCACACTCCTTGACCTTCAAATCACCTTATAAAAATATCCCAAGCCCTGGAAAAATTCGAATGTGCCGCCTCTTGATTTTATTAGGGTTCGGTGATATTTGTTTTTAGGAATTAATAAAATGAAAGTGAATAAAAGATATACATAAGAAAGTTTTAGGCCGAGTCCATCGGCTTTCAATAGGATTTAAATCAATTTATCATTTGCATATTTATAATGCAATTTAGTCTATAATTAATTTATATTAAAAAAATCGAATAATTAAATTATTATACATTAATTCGGACATATACACATATATAAGATTACTTTAATTATTTTCCTTGTATAACCATATAGTATTTTTAACCTACAAAAATTTCATACTTGCTATATAATTGTATTTTCATGAATTTCTATAATTAAACTTAAATATTATTTAAGCTTTTTATAGAATTTTCTTTTCCTTGCATTAGGTGTCAATTTTGGTAATTTTACACTTAATGAAATTTTTTAGGTTTTTACAACTCTCCCCTCAAAAAAAAATTTCGTCCCGAAAATTGAAATGAACCGGATAGGTAACGAAATGATAACGAAACGAAACAAACCGAACTAAACAAAGAAATGAGTATAACTAGCTCGGCAAAACTCTTCGGTCTCCAGTTATCCTCACGCTCTGGGTGATTCTTCAAAGAAACTTCACAAAAGGAATAACTTTGTTTCTCATGACCTCTCTTGACGATCCAAATGGATTCAGTTCCTCGGACAAAGACATATCAAGCTGAAATCCTGATCAAAAGGTAATAAGCGACCTGCAATGGATTAAAAAGGTATCCCCGTCAAAAGAGATACAGAAAGACATCTGGTGAACGTGCATAATTACGGAGGACGCGCCAAACGATAACGGAAACCTCTCCAATACGTTCCAAAATCTCAAACGGACCAAAGAATCGAGACTGAGCTTGCCCTTATCCCAAAACGCTTAAACTCCTCTGCAATGGCGAAACCTCAGAAATACACATCTCACAACTTGAAAACAAAGTCACGTCGATGCTTATCAGCAAACTTCTTCTGTTCGGATCTAGCCTCTTTCAATTTCTCCTTATGCAACAGCCACTTTCTCAATTAGTAATCTCGATGGAGCTCCGGACCGTCAATCACCGCGTCACCTACTTCATCCCAACAATAGTGCTCGACATTGTCTACCATACAAAAGCTTGAAAAAAAGGTGCTTATCCAGCCTATGATGCTAGCGTTCCAACTATTATTGTAGGCAAAACTCCCACAAGCAACAAATATTCATGCCCCCTACCCCCTGGACCATTCCAAACACAAGCCCCATTAACATACTTCTAAGGTCTGAATGTCCTCTCTGACGAACCATGCGTTTGGAGGATGAAAAGTTGTACTGAACATAAAGACTTAGTTCCCTCAAGCTTTCTGTAATCCTTTTCCAAAAATGAGAACGAAAAACTTCGGACACTGTCGGACACAATAGAAGTCGGTGTACCATGCAGTCTAACGATTTCCTGTCGAAAAATCTCCGCCAACTTACTAATACCATAGTTCTTTCGAATGGGTAAGAAATGAGCAGACTTGGTTAGCCGATCAACAACCACCCAAGATCGCAAGTCTTTTCGTTTCTGAGTAGTAAGGCAAACCAGTAACGAAATCCATGGAAAACCCATCTCATTTCCACATCGGAATCCTCCCAACTGCTGTAACAAACCACTAGCCCTACTCTTGATGTTCAATTTTTACCTGCTGACAAGTCATACATTTGGATACAAACGTAGCCACATCTTGTTTCATGCCGTTCCACCAAAAGTACTGTTTCAAATCTCTGTACATCTTGGTTGAACCTGGATGAATAGTAAATGGAGAACTATGAGCTTCCGTCATAACCTTCTCGCGAAGTGCCTGATCATTTGGAACACATAGCCTATCTTCAAACCACACAACACCGTCATCGCGTCAAGCAATGAACTTAGTATGTTTTTACCGTCTTCAACATTCAGCACCAATAGCCCACAACTCACCGTCGTCCCTTTAAGCTTCTTTGATCTGTATGCATAAGGTTAGACTCTAATCCTTAAACTAGTCCGCCCAATAGCCACCAGAACCTCGTACACATAGCTCAACATCCAAACGCTCTAAATCACGAAGGATTATGGAATCAAAACAAGCTATCATCCCAGATTTTCGACTAAGTGCGTCGGCAACCACATTAGCCTTGCCCGGATGGTACTGGATGTTAGTGTCATAATCTTTCAGAAGTTCCAACCATCTTCTCTGAACTCATGTTAATTCACGCGAGTAAAAATATAATTTGAGACTCTTAATGATTCTGTATAAATATATCACAACTGCATCCCCCCAGTACAATAGTGCTTCAGATCAGATCAAGAGCAAAAACCACCGCAGCTACTGCAAGATAAGAGTGAGTTGTGATAGCTTACTCATAAGGTATTCAGTTGCGGCTATGAGGAGGGTGTAGTGGTGGTTTGATGATTTTTTTGAGGGGGGGGGGGGGGGGGGGTGGGGGGGGGGGGGGGGGGGGGGGGGGGGGGGGGGGGCGGAAGTGAGCTGTGAGACGCGCCTTAGCCAGGGTTGCATGCAAAACGATGAACCCAGAAGGAGCAGGGGAACCTTTCGAGTCGATGCATCGAGGTGGTAGATCTAAGGAGACCACGCAAGAACCTGATGGTAAGAGTCAATACAGAAGAAACAACAATCTTCCTTGTTCAACTTCCTCATAAAACTCTACCATTGGTATGTGTACGGCGCATAAAGAGGGGGGGGGGGGGGGAGTAGGGACCTCCGACACAAACGTGTAGGTACACGGGGGGCCGTGTGTCGACAGAGGCGGAGCGTTGTGTGAAGGGGGATGTAGGAGGAGTGCGAAGGCGAGCGGGAGTGAAACCCTCGACGAAAACGTCGGTAATGGAGCCAGGCGCGAGTGGACCAATGGAAAAGCTTCTCCTCCGACTTGCTGTAGCGTGAGGAACGCCGGTGTGGAGAGGGAGAGGGGGTAGGTCTCTGGACAAGCCAAAGAGTGTTATAGCGTTCAACCTTTGATGGTTGGTCCGGATAATGAGTGCCGTCGTAATACAATATGACCGGGTGAACGACGACTTATCTGTACCCAAATCGTGAGAGGAGCTTCAAAAACTGGTCGCATGACAACTTCTTCTGTCTAAGAATCTCCAAACACAATCCGTATGAGGAGGCGCTCATGTTGCTTGCTTCAGGGACCTTGAGTACACGAGGATGTCTGCGAGAGAAAGAGCAATAACGAACGAGACTGCAAGGTAGCGACGTTGAAAATACTTTTCATGCAAGCTCCATGCGCGCCGAGCGTCGAGGGGAGCATTAGTCCAGACCAAGGCAAACCAAAAACTCGGTATGGCCATAATGTGTACTAAAGCATCTTAGAAATATCTTGCTCTCTCACACGAAGCTGATGATAACCAATCGCAGATCAATCTAGAAAAATATTTGGCCCCTACAGTGATGGTCAATACAATCGTATCGATTCGCGAAGAGAGATAGCGGTTACGATCGAAATACAGGTTGAGTCGCGTAATCAACACACAACGCATGCTCCCCATCCTTCTACTAAACAAATAAGACCGGTGCACCCCAGGCGAAACACTGGGTTCTAATAAAGCCATTCTCCAACATCTCCTGTAACTGCATCCTTAACTCCTCAATCAACAGTGCCATACGATACGAGCCTTTAAGAGATAGGTTCAGCACCGGGAATTAACTCAATGCCAAACTCAATCTCTCTAGCCGGAGAAGTCCAGGAAATTATCGGAAAGACATCAGTCGAATTCACGAACAACAGAAAGATTTTCAATATAAGGACTCTCCAAAGATGTGTCCTAACAGAACCAGAAAACCTTTAATGCAACGATAAAACCGTAAACAATGGTTTGTTTCTTTATCAAAGAAGTCAAACCGAGACTCCTTTCCTTGTAAGGAACAAGGAGACTCATTCCTATCATCTTTCTTGCTCCGGAAAGTTATAATAGGAACGTAGGAATTGTCCTAATGTAATCAAACTCATAGCAAATTTAAATGTTAAGTAGATTGCATTACTTATATTTTCATATAGATTTCATCACCCTTATTCGGTGGTGAATACTTTGAAACATATAAGACATATAGATAACTAGAGAATATGTTCTTAAAGCTATCAAATGATAACATCTTAATGTAAGATGCTTTATGAGTTTTTGATTAGGAAATACCAATATTACCGCAAAAGTGATAAAGGCAAATTAATATAATGTATCTAGTTGTTTGTCTTAATCCAAATTAAGGAGGAAATTGCATGCCCAATTTTCAAGTTAATCAATAGCATTGATGGATAGTCCCTCATCTGCATAGTAGAACTTTTGAAATCCAAGTAAATGTTACTAATTTAGATTTCAAATAGAGTTGGAAATAAATAGATCACTATTTGTTTTCACTGGTTATGGAACACTTGCAATGTTGTCAAATCCAGTGGGAGCATCCCGATTATTTCTGAACAAGACATTCATGTGATGCTGTCAAATTCAGTGGGAGCTACAAGGTTTTAATCTTGGTAGTAACCTAGATTATTTCTTGCTTATCTTGAAATAATATATACTTTTCCGACTATAGACACTCATGGTTTATTATACAAAGTGGTTCTATATCTACTTGTGAAGCTAATATCTATGACACTATCATATTGTCCACATAAACAAACGAATGTCGTGTTGTTTGACTACATGTATGATGTTGTGCCATGCACAAGTGGGAGAAATCTTTATTGTGTGCAAGGTACAACACATGACAATAACGATATGATTAAAGGTTCTCTTGACCGTAAGGTAAGAAACAATATGTCGAGATATGAATTAAAGACTACTTCAAGTAAAATGTTTATGTGTTTTTGGAATGTCCAAAATAATGAAGTAATCTTGATTTAAAGACTACTTTGAGTAAAAGGTTTATGTGCTCTTGGAATGTCCCAAATAATGAAGTAATCTTGATTAACTTGAAATTACTACTGAAGCCAAGAGTTGACGTTCAGAATTACTTTAGTTAAATATGTTTATGTTTATTGTAAAATAATAAACATTAAGTCCGTTAATTGTTAAAAGACTTATAACATAAAGTAATAAGGATTTTTCGAAGGCCAAAAACATCGTTTTCTATGAGAAATTGGCATTTTTCAGTTTTTTTTGGAATTTTTCGCCGCTGATTCCGAATCAAATCACTCACGGTTGTCTATTGATTTTGTAAAATCCCGTTAATTCATTTATCGGTTTAAATCATAGAATTGTAAAATCCCGTGAATGTTAATTAATAACAACAACACAACAAACACGATACATAACACTACAAAAGATCCGAATAAGATTCACTTAAACGTCAAAACGGCTATGGAATTTGAATTTTAATGTCAAGTGATCACGAAGTTGATTTGGTATCCCTTATTTGTGATTGAAGTGGGTTTCACGAAGGCGTCTACTTATTTCATCATCGAGACTTCCTTCTATTTTCTACCCCTTTTCTTAAAACCCTATCTATCGATGGATGACTTGCTTATACGTATACAGTTATGATTGAGACTTGAATTATCTAGTTACCAGCGGTCAAGGGGTGGTTGGGTGAAGACCTGGTTAACTATCACTTAAAGGAGTTACATTGCAGATGCCGATGTGGATAGTCTCAAGAGGTGTTGTACTTATTTTGGCTCTTAGTTGAGTATATAGGGTACTTAGAGGC
>BQNB010136388.1:0-18008 GCA_026074375.1 Tanacetum coccineum
GTAGAAATTGCTTTTATCCTTTGTCCTCAAGGGTTTTTAGTAATTTTCTATTACTTTTATATTCTATACGTATATAATTGATTGTAGAAATAGATTATATACGTGTGAAGTGATTCCCCGTTGATGTGAGTAAACTTATCAAATGCATCATACAGCTTACACTCTCTTTCCTACTTTGTCAAAGATGTACCTTGCATCAGTAATTGGACTCTCTCCCATAAATCTTTAGCAACTTTATGCTGTGATGATTCACAAGTGAATAGATATCAGCAAGAAGACATTGAAGAATGATATTGGTAGCCTTCATATCACAATCAGCTTGAATTTTTTTAGCAGCAGATAATTCAGCATATTTCTTTTTCTGATCACACCATCCTCTTCAACTGTAGGCCAAATGAGAGGACCATGTTCAACTGATTCAAGTATCATTCTTCCATGTTCTCTATTTTACATGTATAATTCCATTCGACTTTTCCAAGAATCATACAGGTCTTTGTCCAACATAGGTGGACGATTGTCAGCACCGGAGAGTATCATGTACTCAGCAAGAGTATTCTTTTGACCAAGTGAAATCATTGGATCCATTTCAATGTGACAAGATTAAAATGATCATACAGTGATTGGAGGTTGTTGTGTTAAAGTGAGTTTTGATTAGTGAAGTTTGAGTCTTATGGAATACACGGGATTTTACAATTCTTAATAAAACCAAGAAATCAAATCTTCACGGGATTTTACAAATCAAAGAACAACCGTATAATTCACTTAACAAACATGTATAGTTCTCCTTAGTCAAGCTTATAAATCTCCTTTGTTAAACGAATGTATAAATCAACTTCACAAAATTGGATGTATAAATCACCTTTGTAAATTAAGATGTATAAGTCGCCTTCACAAATTGAGGATGTATAAATCGCCTTTGTAAATTAAGATGTATAAATCGCCTTCATAAATTAAGGATGTATAAATCGCCTTTGGAAATTGAGAGGTATAAATCACCTTTGTGAATTAAGTGTATAAATCGCCTGACCAAACACACATGTATAAATCGCCTGACCAAACACACATGTATAAATCGCTTGACTAAACACACGTATAAATCGCCTGACTTAAACACACGTATAAATTGCCTGACTTAAACACACGTATAAATCGCCTGAGGAAAACATATAGATCGCCTGACTTACGCACACGTATAAATTGCCTGAGGAAAACATATAGATCGCCTGACTTACACACGTGTATAGATCGCCTGACTAAACAAACTTCAAAACTCAAAACTCAAAAATCAAAAATCTTAAAAAGGCACACTTTTTGACGTTTTTACCTAATTTTTCTTGTACAACTTAACTATCTAAGACTATTAGAACCTTAAAAACACAAACTTTAATGTTTTTTACACGAAAAATTTGAAATCAAGATTATTGGTACAAAACCCTCTTTTTAACCAAAAAGACTCAAAAAGATGATATTTTTCATGGTTTTAGAAAGATTTTCTTGTACTTCTAGTCTATACTAAGATAAATAAGCAAGAAAGTTATGATCTTTATGGTTTTTAAACCCTCAAAAAGTGAAAACTCTTTGAAGACTTCGAACCAAAATACACGAGCTAAACGAGTAACAAACGTACACAAAACCTACACAAACACCCCATGGCTCTTGATACCAATTGTAGAATAATCTTATCATAAGTATGGAATGATTACTTAGAGTTTTAGAGAGAGAAAGAGGTGGTTGGATGAACACTTAGAGAGAGAAAGAAAAATGGTGATCTTAGATTAATGAGAAAATGTAACAAGTGAACAACCAGCACCCTTTCCAAGCAATGGAAAGGGTTTATATATGCCTATCTAACCGGCCATCGGCTTATGGTATGGGCTTACATTGTAACTTTGGCCTGGTTAGCTTACTAACTTAATCTTACAACTTACTACGAGCTATGACTAATTATATTGGAAGTGACTGACACTTTTTCGTATTTCTAACAAAGAAGATGGATTCATTGCTTCCTTTTGGGTGCTAAACAATCAATTTCATCAATTCATCGATTCACGATTTTGTTTGGATTATGACAGTCAGATAACAAGCAAGTACTTTATCGAATACACTAGAAACGAGGTTCAAGATTTTAAAGATACTCTACTCCAATACATGGGTTCTGTTAACAAGTTAGTTGCTGAAAGAACTTTTCATCAAAGACAGTATGACAGAAGGGTGAATAAAAGATAGATGTAGACACAAGAGAAAAAGATTGATATGGATAACGCATTGGATGCTAGTTTGGTAGTCATCAAAAGCAGTGGGATAGAATCAGAAGTGCAAGATGAAATCAACAAGTCAGGGAATGATACAAATGTTGATGATGTAGATATCAGACCAGTATATGACGAAGAGCCGATGGCTAAGGTACAATTGACTGTTGAATGTAATGTATTTGCTACAGGACAACAACATACTGAGCAACCTGAATTTAATAATGAAGGAAGGGTTAACTAATATACTAAACAATGTCAAATTAAAAGTCTTATGCTTGATCCATTACATGAAAATCAAACAACTGAACTTCCAAACCAATCTCTCGAGTCTGAAAATACTTGTCTCAAAAATACCGTTGCCTAATTTCAAAAATGATTTTTCAAAACTCGAAGCACATTGCATTGCTCTTGAGCTTAAATATCAAAATCAAACTTTAAAATCTGGTCAACATGGTCAATTTTTGAAGGAAAAAAGTAACGAATCCAAAGTTAAAAATGACATACATGTAATTGAACCAATTAACATTGAATTGCAACATAAAGTGGCTAAGTCACTTAAGGAGAACGAGCATTTAAAAGCTCATATTCAAGAAAAGGTGTTTTCAACTGCGGCATTAAAAAACAAATTAAGAAAGGTAATAGGACATAGATTGTTTGGATATAAGTACAGGAAGTAATGTGGATACTAAGTTTGCAAAACCATCAATCTTGAGGAAACCACCTTTACAACCACTCAGAAACCAATCAATTGTTAGACAACCGACTGCGTTTAAATCTGAATGACCTTAATTTTCAAATTCACGGTTTGCCTCCCAAGTTTATGTGAAAAATGATTTGTCAAAACAAGTCATTCCACATTATTGGCCTAAAGTTAGAGAATCTGCGTTTGCAAAACCTCATCACGTAATTGCATATAACGAATCAAGGAATAATTCAAAGAACATGTCAAGATTAAAAACAAAGAAACTTTTTACTTCAAATGACATGGTTCATAATTATTATCTAGAGGAAGCTAAGAAAAAGGCACCACTTCAAGAAAGAAGTAGGAATTCAAACACTAGTGTGATGTCTTCTGCTAGATTACAAAACACTGCTAATAGTAGCAAACCAAAACCGAGGTACACTAATGAAACAACTAGAATTACCATGCATCTAAGAGTAGTTGCGTAACGATAACTGTGATGCCCATATCAGATCACTCTAGAAATTCTAGAACATTTTCAGACTCCAAACACTTTGTTTGCTCAACATGTCAGAAATGTGTCTTTAATGCAAATCATGATGCTTGTATAACAACACTCCTAAAAGAGGTGAATTCTCATGCTAAGAAACAATCCCATAAGACTAGAAACAAAAACAAACCCGTAGAACAGAAAAGTCATACTCAAAAGCATGAATGGCGGATCTCTACAGGACAAAAAAAATTCCAATAAGACTTCCGCTGTTTATGAGAAATCTATGTCTCCTAGATCTTGTCTTAGGTGTAAACCAACAGGTAGAATTTTCAAAACTATCGATCTTAGGTGGATTCCCACAAGGAAGATTGTTGGAACTTGCATCAACACAAATGATAATGCAATACCTCTTGTAAAGAAAACATGTACTCCTAACACTTATTTTTGCGCAAATTATTCTTTTCTAATTGCATGTACTTCAACGGTCTTCGAACCCATCTCTTCAACGAGTTCAACATCTATTGAATATATCATCACTGTCTTTCCTTCCTCAAATTTCTATTTTTAATTATTCTAGAAAATATTTTTGAAAAAGAAAATACAAAAATAGAAAATTTTGAAAAATAAAATACAAAATCAGAAAAATTCAAAATACCAAAAAGAATCTTCTCGACATGTCTCTTGGCGTCGATAATATTTACGTACTTAGAAATGTCGATTAATATTGACTCGGGTATGTAAATAAAGTTTGAACAAGAGTTTAAACGTTTCAAAACATGTTAATTCTAAATTTTCTTGATGGCTTATGTACACATCAGTGCATAACCCGTTCTTCAAAGTAAGGAAAGTTTATCTTTAAAGGTAACTTATCCTAACAACGAGAAAAGCAATTTTCTCAGGTTTTGAACCTTTTAAGCAAAATTCAAAGTTTTGAGCTCAAAATAATGAGTTCTTGTTACTTCTGATCAGAACTCGGTTTAAAAAAAG
The DNA here is from genome assembly GCA_026074375.1 of Tanacetum coccineum. Lineage (NCBI taxonomy): Eukaryota > Viridiplantae > Streptophyta > Magnoliopsida > Asterales > Asteraceae > Tanacetum > Tanacetum coccineum. The sequence continues at coordinate 4,415 of BQNB010136388.1, forward strand.
TATACATTTCAGTGCGCTTTATCTTAAAAAGAGGAGAAATCTTCTTCGTCCTGAGCATTTTTTTGCCAAAAAATCTTATTGCTCGGGACATATGGCTTCTAAGTAAATATCAGCTTAGGACTAGTTCTTCAAATAAAGGAAAATGTGCACTCATGTACATTTATCGTAATAACGAGAAGACAACAACTTCTCGGACTTGAGCTGACACATAACGTCAAATCAAAGACATTCAAAATCTTTAGAGCTCAAGTAACATTGGTTTTTCAAAACCGTTGAACATAATTTTTCAAGAATGTCTCAAATGGTTTTTCAAAATTGTATGTTCAACAATCCCTTCTCATGAAACTTTTAAAAGTCGAATTATTTTTTATAAATGAATCAACTTTTTGAGGGGGAGCTTTTAAAATCAAGTTTTAATGCTTTTAGACACATTTTCCAAATGTCTATTTTAGTGTATCTAAAATATTTCAAAAAATGTTTAAACATGTAAATATTCTCCAATGTCAAAAATAGTTATTGACTAGTGTGCATATAAAGACAAGTGCGTCAGCGATCGAAGTTACATCCGGTCTAGAGAAATCAAAAACTGTGTCAGTGGCCTAGTGACCATCCATTTTACAATTAGTGTTAACATTTGTTAATTGGTGTCATATGTGTGAAATTGAGGGGGGAGTAAGAGAAAATGTTCTAATAAATCATGCAATACATAATTGGTATCATTTTTTCTCCCATGAAGTTTTTTCATGTCTCAAATTTTAATGAATTAGTATTAAAATACTAAGGGATTTGGGAGAAAATGTAACTAAAATGTGATCTATAAGACTCAAAAGTTTAAGTTCAATCAACTCTTACTTTCATGTGCTAAACAATTTTAAATATCGATGCACATGTGTAGGGGGCATTTCATAAGAATGAAACTCTTAAAGTGTTAAAAGTTTTGATTTATATCAAACACTCTAATTGATTTTCAAATAGGTTTTGTGGTTCGATCAATACCTAATAACCAACGAATTCACAACGATCATGAAGTCATAAGGTGGTTAAGGTTAGGTATTAGTTCTATGATCCAACCAGAACCAGAGGGATCTACCCACGTACATTCCATAGTAAGATTAGAAGTCCTTAGGTATGATTTGGAGATGAATGAGAAAAGGGAATAAAGTTGACGAAGACATGAGTTATCACCAAAAAAATCACAGCATGGTGATATGGCGCCTTGGTAAACATTAAAGGGGTTGAAGAATAAAAAAATGTAAGGATAAAGGGTGAAAAAAAAGAAGCCCTCTATACAATCTAGGCAGAAACTGAGTCAATACATAATCTACTAGAATCGCAAAGATGATTTCTAGTATTGAAGAAAGTCGTCATAGACACAGTGATGCAATGCACAACCCTTCCCAACCATTCAAGTTTCTCTCAAAAGATATTTGTCTCATTTGTTACAGAGATACACATGTTATCTATTGACATCTTACTCTGATATTGTTGATATTGAAAAGGTAGCAGTCAGCTCCAGCCTCTGATCACTAAAACCAAAATGCACGAATTGAGTCTAGAGCCGAAAGAGATAAAAATATAAATCTTGTTAGGACACAATATCAAAATACACTTGTTGAACACCAATAAGTTCTCAAGTTATAACAAGAGTCATGTGCATTATCCTTGTGAATTTCATAGCGACGAATAGAAATCCTTCCAGTGTCAACAACAAACAGCACTCCGGTAAGTGACTTACAAGATTCTTCAAGAATCAAACTTGTGCAAACTGGAAACCCAATGTGGCATAGGTAATGAGAATTAATGAAATCTTCAGTTGTTGATGTTTACTTTACAGTTTACTTTGATGGCTCACCTATATTTATTGTAATCTTATCTCGAATGGGAATCCAGATTTAGGAACAGTTGTGGAATATCGAAAAGCTTCGTTAACGTCTCCAGACGTATCAGCTTGAGATAAATTACCCTATCAGCTGGAAAACCTATCAAGGAGATTCATTTCATGAATTGAATCCTGATGACGCATGTACAGTAATCGTACTGTCAAACGGTCCTGATGCGGTCGTCATAGGACTTCTACACGAAGTTTTACAACTCCCTAGGCAGAGCACCTAATCGTTGTAGTAGTAGTATAGGCAAGACTCGGAGGGTTGTTATCGTTCACTCGGGGAATAGGTTAGGAAGGCTTGATCACGGTCTAATAGAATTCCAAGGGTTGAGAGAAGATTCTTTTTGTGTTTTTATGTTTTATGAAAGCAGGTAAAATCATATATTGGAGAGGTGGTTTGGTTTTAGCTATAAAACTAAATATTAACTAAACTAGTGGTGATAGCAATATAATAAATGACTGTTTATTTAATCATGTATTACTCCCAAGATTGCTTCTCCAAGTATTGTTGCTTTGTCACACTTGTGATGATCTATGTAATTAGTTCCAAAGTTATGAACGAATTACACGAACCCGCCATCTATTTAATATTCCATTAAGGCAACGCACAAAGTAGTATGAAGACTATTACAAGGCCTCTAAGAGTATATTAAATGCATGTGAAATATATTAAGAGTAGATCAACCATATAAGGGGCAAGGTAGTACAAAGACTATTACCCGATGGTATCCTTTCTACACAATCATGTTTTCCTAGACATATCAATAGCGATACAGACAAAAGCTGGTTTTCTAAGACCTAACATGCATATCCATCACAAAAAGAAACACCACTAAGATCTACATTCTAGGTTTCATACAATCATAAATAAACACAATACGAGGCTTAGCCAAGCATGTTATAAACAAGGCAAGAACAGATAAGAATCACACAACAAGACATATTGAATAATTAAATAAGTTTTACTTGATTAGAACATAAATTGAAGGAAGTACAATAGGGTTTTTAAGTCCTAAAATCATCCCTAACAACTGCTAAACGAACTAGGGTTCGTACCCTCTTTTTATTCTAAAGTTACCCCCTTAAAACCCTAAAATCGGATTTGTATTTATAGGAAAATCGATGTGATGGCGTCGCGTTTTAATCGTGACGCTGTCATGACAAGATTATTCTAGATAATGGGCTGGATCGTGCGGGCTGATGCCATCGCGATATCTTGTGAGGCCAGCGTGGTAGGATTTGTGATGGTGTCACGTGTAATCTGTGACTCCGTCTCCAGCTTCTGAGGAGAAATTCTTGAGCAATGTTGGTGTAGGTCCGTAGTCTCGTCTGTTTCTTCTCTAAATGAGCACAAGCCACGTGTATTTTCTTCAAATGCCTTCCAAATGTTGAATACCTAAAAAGGAACGATTAAGTACCTATTTTGGGCATAAATGCATGATTTAGGGGGTTAAACGACCCCAAAAAAGTGTATAAAATAACACCTCATCAAATACCCCTACACTTAGGATTTTCTTGTCCTCAAGTAAATGGGCTTTTCTATCTAGACAATAACAATATGAGAGGTCATTTCACCAACTCTTTAAAGGTATTTTAGGACACAACCTTCTAGACCTTGTAATTAACAGCACGGAAAGTATATACTAGCACCTCACATAAGTGTTTGGGATTCTCTCTTTCACTCGATTGTATAATAAATTATAACATATGGGGGAAACGGAAAATCAACACTCATTACCTGTCATAGCATATAAATTATAACATTTTAGTCTTAGTTTAAACTTATACTTGAATTTTTCAAAAAGAAGTCTTCTCTATATAAAGTAAAATAAAAAAATAATAAATAATAAAAAAAGTATATAATAATAATAATAATAAAAAGTGCGGGTTGATAAAAGTTTACTGCCTCTTGCCGGCTCATAACCGATGTGGTAGTCTTCTAAAGAAAGCTTATAGTAATAATAAAAATCCGAGACTGATAAAAGTTTGCTGCATCTTGCCGGCTCACAACCGATGTTGCAGCTTCTAAAAGGTCGATGGTTACAATTGCATAAATGTTATGTTTAATATTAAGTTTGAACTAATAAATAGATCTCTTTTTGTTAAATTTAAATATGCTTTTAAACTTTGACTATTCTATTTTAAGTTTTTAAATAAGCTATGTGTAAACGGAAAACCTAAGAGTTTTTTAAACCTAAGGTCCGTGAGACCCGATACTAGTCTTTGTGGGGTGTCAAAAGCCTGGTCACTTAACCGCAAGGTTGGGATGTGCCGAGACGAAAGTCGCTGCATAGGATGATCTCGCCTTCAAACTCATTATTCTCGGGTGGAACGTGAAACATAGAATTTTGCAAAACTTTGATCCACGGTTGAAATTCAAAATAGCACATTTACCTAAGATATAATAATTGTCGGGAGTGAAAAGTTCACAAGTTGCAAATATGAGTATGTATAGAAATCTAACTGATATTTAACACTTTGATTTCGTTTTAAGCTATGGTTTGGAGCGATTGAAAAGTCGATAACGGATGAATTTTATCCTTTTGGGGGCATTTTCGGATCGAAAATGCATCTTGTCTAGATCCATAACGGTTGAAAAATAACGAAAGTCCAAATTATAGTTGCAAAAAATATATATTAAAAAAATAATGAGAAAAAGGAGAAAAAACAAAAAATAATATGGTAATGAGCGTACAACTTCAATTATAGTAAAAATTGGGCTTTCTCTAAACTCTAGATTCTTTAATTCACACTCGATGAAAACACTTAGCACTTTTCGAGTAATTAGTCGAGGGGATCGAGATTGTTAGTTTTTTAAGTGCTTACTTATAGCATTGCGCAAGGACACGACAATACCTTAGTATAGGGGGAATTTGGTATGTGCTATTTTACACATACCTTTTACCTTGTAAAACGAACCCAAAAGACCAAAAACATGTAAAAATGGCAAATATATGCCTGTTTTTGTGTTTGTGTATCTGCAGGTACGGGTAATAAAGTAATGGACAAAAATCAAAGCAAAAACGGATAAAGCCAAACACGAGAAGGAAAGAGTGTACAAAAGCCGAGAGTTTGCTAGCAAAAGGCTAATCAAGGTCAACAAAGGTCAACCTTGGTCAAACCACAAAATGACAAAAAAAACCTTGAAAATACCAAGAAAACCCTTATTGTTAAACCAACTTCACCCAAAGTCCTTAAATAGATAACACTGTTAGTCCTTTACTTATTAAGGACTAACGGTCGTTAAGTCCCAAGATTATTAACCTTTTATCATATTAACCGGGCCCATAAAAAAATCTAGCCCATTCTCCCTTTAGCCCTAGCCCAAAGTCAACCCTCAAATGGCCTTAGTCAAACAAAAAGAAAAAGGGCGCGTAATGAACAGTAAATATTGTTCATCGTCTCTTTAACCAGGGTTAACCATGGCGGGTAGATGTCATTTTCAGCTTAGGACGCTCCTCTATCACACGCACAAAGCATGACATCTTTCTAGAAATGCCACGTTGGCGATCCGTCACATCACACGCAAGATTAAACAGCTAAGATTAAAAGTTATTGATGAAATTGTAGATGCAAAGGTGGGGATTTGTTCCTTGGGCTACACTCAACAAACTACTCACAGAAGAAACACACCCAAGCCCCATGGTCTCTCTATAAATAGGAAATGGATTTCTTCAGTAGAAGATAACTAGGACTTAACCGATTCTCACTTCACGCTTCGTCGAGGGAAAACGACCCGGGAGGTTTTTGAGACTACTTTGGTTAAAAGTTTTTTCTCGAACCCGACTGAAAATACTTACTATACTATTATTTGATATAATCCTTATATAATTATATTTATATATAGCGTATTCGGAGCGTATCAAATTTTTTGGCGCCGTTGCCGGCGAAGTGTGTTACGATTATCGTGTTTCGTTCCAAGATTGGTTTTTTGAAGACCCTTCCTTGTGATTTTATCGTTTTTCATTTATGAATATTTTCTTAATAAAACCATAAAAATACAAAAATATTTTACACTTCTATTTTCTTTTATTTTTATATTAAAAATAACCGTTTGTTAATCGTTGTTACGGCTCACCTTTAGATTACGTGCTATAAGGAAAGTTTAAGGCGGGTTTGATCAACATCACCCAAAAGGAGAAGGGTTATTCTAAATAGCGCCTCGCGCTTACCAACTCCTCCGCTTTCTTGTACGTATTTTTAGAGAGCTACCGTGCACGTTTGATTTTCGGTTACCAAAAACATTTTTCTTCCTTATTTTAATTTCTTTTCTCATATAAAAATATAAAAATATTCTTCTTTATCCTCTTATTACATTTAATTCTTATCTTCTTTATCCTCCTATCCGTTTAATTCTTCGACATGTCTTCGTATAACCATTTTGGTTGCTCGTATTGTGGAGGTCCGTTTAATGGTGAAAACTGTCCGAGCTGTAGCAGTGTAGGATCCGGAAATGAGTTTGTCTATGACCCAAATCCTTATTCTTATAATGAAACACCGAACTTCTTCAACCAACCTCCACAATACCAATACGAGACATACTCGTGTGAATTTTGTGGAGGGAATTCTCATCCAGGTTACGATTGTCAAACAGGGAACACACCCGTCTTTGATCAAGGTCTAGTTACAATCAAAGAACTTTGGATTTAACCAACCTCCACATTAATTCTCACGAGTCATCCCAGACATATTCTTGTGAGTTATGTGGGAACGATGCTCATTATGGTTACGATTGTCTACCTCAAGTCCCGTTTATCTATAATCCAGAACCGTGTTACAATCAAGACTTTGATAATAATTTTCCACAAACTTCACCACAGACTTCCACCACTACTTTTGACGCCCATGTGTGGGGGTCCTCATGAAATCTTATACAATTGAACAATTGATCTTTAACGATAGTCCTTATTTTGAAAAACAGCGGGGAACCATCAAATAGTATTTCAGTGTCAACCAATGAATCAAAATTTTTATAATTCTAATTCTTCCGGTTTTGACCAATTTCAACCCCCGCAGTATCCCGTCAGTTTTCAACCTCCTGGAAGTATGAGTATCGTGAGGAGAATAAAAAAATACAATGATGCAGATCCATGTGAAGATAACAGAGTCAATGAATCTATCAAAGCTATTCTTTTACAAGATGAGGAAAAACAAGAATTGTTAGCTGAAGAACATGCAGCTAGTCCTTCCGCACCTTCCCCGTCTCATATTTTTACAATGCTGACTATGATAATATTAGCATTCCGTCTACTACTTATACTATTCATTTGACCAAAAGTTCTACTATTATTACTAATCTTTCCGAGCCTACGCGACGTATCTATCATAATTATGACATCTTCTATGATGGCGATGATGACGAGGAACTTTTTCCAGATGAGAAGTGTTAAAAGAATTACAACAAAAAATCTTGAAATGAAATCGTATTGATGCATCACACCCGACTTTCCGATTATGAACTCTCCAAGTATGGGGGATGACCATCTTAGCATTATTCCGAAAACAGAATCGGACTTATTAATAAAGTCTAGTGTTGAGAACCTTGTCCTAACCCCAAGTGAGTCCGAGGATTTATCCGAGGATTTATCCAAGGATTTATCCGATATTGAAAGTGAGTGTAATGTGCCCGTTTGTGATGATTTTACAACTCTCTCTAATCCTCTCTTTGATGCTGACAACGATTTTTCCTCTAGTGATGACAAGTCATTTTCTGATGAGGACGTTTCGAAAGAAAATTTCAAAATTTTTTCAGAACCCTCTTTTTGATGTAAGAAAACATTTCTACCTGAAGATAGATCCGCATCACCTATAATGTTGATCTATCTTATAGAATCTTTGGCTTAATCAAGATACTTCGATTGATTTCTCACACTCCATACGAATCGATTCTCTTCTCGAGGAGTTCTCCGGTGAACTCGCTCATATCGATTTAATTCCACCAGGAATTAATGAAACCGACTTTGATCCTGAGGAAGAAATTCGTCTTGTTGAGAAATTATTGTAGATAATTCATCCCCTCGACCACCGGAAGAATTTAATTTTGAAAATTCTGATGCTATAAGCGGATTCTCCATCACCTATCCCCGTATACGGATATGACTCTGCTTATGGAGGAGATCTGGATTTATTTCTTACTCCGGATGACTCGATGCCACCGGGCATTAAGAATGATGACTATGACTCTGAAGGGGATATCCTTTTCTTTGAAGAATTACTTAGCAATGATTCCCCTTTACTTCTTATAAATGAGTCATTTCATTTATTTCCATCATCCCCCGTCCTCTTTGCGAAACCACCGAGATATAATTACTTTAAAATCCCGATACGGAGTTTTTACAAAAGGGGGTGATGATTGTTTCTGAAAATTCAACAAGAGAACTTTATGTTTAAAAATCATGTGCCTAAATGTTTTGACCCACCCTTCCCACCCTTGTCTCCAATGATTGACACTTTTCTTTTATTGTCACCTGAAAATTAGGACAAAGTTCATACTCTTATCTCATCGTTGCTTTAGAACTTTCCCTGCTTCTTCTGAAAGCTCGATGATGACTCTATTGAAGAGGACATTCCTAGCTGGGATGTTTCCATTTCTTCATTCATCTCCATTGACCAGCCTCAAGTACTGGGGGATCGAGTCAGTTCTACAAGACTCGGTTTTAGACAAAAATAACGGCGTCTTCGTGGGGTGGCAACCCATGCTTATCCTTGTATAATTATATAGTAGTAATGAATAAGTGTGTTGTGAGGAGGCTCGCCTTTTCCTTTCTCGTGCTTTTTGCTTTGTTGTATGTCCAGGATTGCCCCGGATTATAAAGCCTCTCGTGCTCGTGGTTATAGTCTTGCGTTCACAAGTACGAGCTTAATCCTACATGATTATGAGAATCCAATATCCAATCATTATCAACTAACGTTTATACTTTATGAATACTTAATAAACAATTTTAGATTTACGTTAGAGACCCTTCTTAAAACAATGAAGGACAATGTTTCAATTCTATATGGGTGGATCTAACGATTTGATTGTGTCTGCAGTCGTTGTTTTTCCACGTAAACCCACGTTTTTTTAAAAACCACCAAAATACCAAAAAAAATAAAAAAAAAAAAAATTTCCAAAATAAAATAAGTTGATTTTTATCACAATGTTTACATTTCCTTGCTGGGTAGAATAAGAAATATTTTGAATTCGATCGAGGCGTGTTGAGCTCTAACTTTTCCCTTAACGTTTAGACTAAGCATTAGCGAATCTTTTATTAAAGATTTACATTTGCGAAAACGAGAAATGATAAAGTTAATTATGAGTTTAGATGCTAAAACAAGGATTAAGTTGAATCTTAAAGAGCTCAAAAAGTGTCGTTTTTGTGGCTTTTTCTCCTATTATGTTAACTTCTAACCGTCACTAATATTAACGATGCTCTCTTCGAAAATTAACTTATATTCAACGATTTTGGAAGTAAATGGTCTATATCAATAATATTATTAGTCTTAGTTTCAAATTTATACTTAAATTTCTAAAAAGGAAGTTTTACCTCTATATCATTGTAATAATAAGTGTAAAAAAATGCATGAGTGAAAATAATACTAAAAACTGTGGAATGATAAAATTTACTGCATCTTGGCCAGCTCACAGACCGATGTAGCAGTGTCCTAAATAAGGCACATAGTAATGAATCGAGACTGATAAAAGTTTGCTCATCTTGCCAGCTCACAACCGAAGTTGCAGCCTATCTAAAAGGTTCGAGGATTAATTAGTTTAAAGGATGAATAATATATTAAGTGTAATATGATTGTGATTAATAAATATAGGGAAAAACTCTGTTTTCTTAAATTTAAATATGCATTTAGAACTAAGACTATTTACGTTTGAGTTGTGATTTTATTGTATAAACGGGAAAATCCCAGGGTAGTCTGAAACCGAAGCCCGTGAGTCCTTCGATACTAAGTCTCTGTGGGGTGTGGTCAAAAGCCTAGGGGGGGGGGGGTGGGTTGGTCCCCGCCCCCGGGGGGGGTGGGGGGTGGGGGGTCCCGGGGGGGGGGGGGGCGGGGGGGGGGGGGGGTGGTCCGGGGGGGGGGGGTTCCACGCTATAACCGCAAGGTTTGGGATGTGCCGAACGAAGTCCTACATGAGATGATATCTCCCTCAAACTCAATTACTTGTGGGTGGAACGTGAAGCATGGAATTTTTTCAAAACGTTTGAATTAATTGTTGAAATTCGAAATAAAAACACATTCACCCTAAATAGTAATAATTGTTCGGGAGCAAAAAGTTTTCACAAGGTAAAGTATTGAGTAATGTTACATCTTAGCTTTTAATGAAACGGTGATTTCATTTCTAAAGCTTATGTATGGGACTGTTGAAAAGTCAAGAAACGAAGAACCTGAGGTCCTATTTGGAGCATTTTACGGACTAAAGCGCTTCTTGGTTTTGTGACCCTAAGTGTATGAAATAACGAAAGTTCAAACATTCCTAGTTGAAAATTAGAAACAGGAAAATACAAAAATATGTTGGATAATAAGTTCAATAATTAAAAAATGGTTAAAACGGGGCTTTTCAAAGCTAATGATTCTTTAATTCCCTTTGATGAACACTTAGCTACTTTTCGAGGTAATTAGTCGAGGGGGATAAAGTAGTATTTACCGAACATGATAGCGAAATAATCAAAGACGAAAAGGTCATAGGTAGAGGAATTAGAAAAAGAGGACTGGTATTGCTTAATTACACATACCTTTTATCTATTAAAACGAGCCTAAATGACCAAAAACAGACATAAAATGCCAAATATATGTTTGTTTTGCTTTATATACTGTGCAGATAAAGGATATTCACTAAAGGACAAAAACGAAGCCAAAACCGAGCACGAGAATGAAAAAAGTGTAGAAAGTCAAAGTAAAACTCAAAGTCAAAGTCAAAGTTAAAAAGTCAAAGTCAACAAGTCAAAGACGAAGCCGAAACCGAAGAAATATTAAATGGGCAAACCCGTACCTATCTAATGGGCCGGGTCAGCCCATTACATATTGAAGATAAGATTTAAAAGTCCAAAACCTAATAAATCCTAACCCGACCCAATCCTAAGCATTATGAAGACTGTGAAGACCAAATGGGCCCTCAATCAATTACAACAGCCCATTTGTGTGCAATTGACAAAGACTGTGAAGACTTTGAAGGCCCAATCCTAGCCCAGTTACAGCCAATCTCAGCCATTGTACACACAAAACCCACTCCTACACCTTATTGGGCTTGAAAAAGCCCAATAACCAAGCCTGTACCTTATTGGGCCCAAAACCCAAACCCAGTGGGCCCAATACAAGCCCAAGCCCAATAAAAGCCCACATACCCTTTTTATAAAACATAAGGACCAAAATGTAAATTTTAGTAAACTTTGTTTTATAAAAGAAAAATGAAAAATAAAGAAAAGGGCCAAAATTGCCAAAGTTTGAAAGTTGTTTTAAAGAAAAAATAGAAAAATAAAACACAAGGGCTAGTTTTGCAATTTGCTTAAACTTTCTTTAACTCTTTTTCTATTAAAACAGCAGGGACTGAAATTGCAATTTACCCTAACTCTTTGTTTTCTTTTGTTATAAAACCACAGGGACTAAAGATGCCACTTTCCAAACTAGGTTATAACTAAGAAAGGGTTTAAAAAGAAATGAAAAGAGAAAGAAACATGGGGGACTATTCTTGCATCATCTTCAATCTTTTCTTTTAAACATAACCACTTACCCTGTACCCTCACCCTTTCCCGCCAACCTTATACCACCCCTCACCCACGGTTTACAGCTCACCCCATCCCCTCATAGTACACTCCCCATTAAAACTTCACCCTTTCCCACCTCCCACTAGCAATTGAGACCTGCCATGTTGGCAATCCCTGAACATATGATACATCGATGGCTGAGATTGTGTATAAAGTAGCACAAAGTGATCCAAGGGTCAAAAGAGTGTGCAAGGGTTCCTACTCTCTCAACTAGCACAAGTGAAGCACCAAAGACAGACTTGGGACTTATATAAAAGGAAAAAGAACAAGTCAAAGTAGATTGCACCATGTTACACCACTTTTTTTATGTTTTAGTGTAATTTTAATTTTAAAAGTCTTTTATTAAGCATTAGTTGTGATTCAGCTCTATTTAAAAGCTTTATGTTGTAATTTCTTGTTGTTTAATAAAAAAGTTAAAAGTTCTCTTTATATTGCCACTGTTGAAATTTCAATTTTGATTTTAGCTGTTTAATTCTGTTTAAATTGTATAAAAATGTGTTAAAGTTGTTAAATACTTACTAGTGATCACCTTTTCTCAGCCTTCCCTTCATTAAAATTCAATTAAAAACGTATTTATATATTTAAGGGGGTGTTTGGTTTAGCATTGAAAATGGGTCAAACCAAGTTTGGTATGGGTCAAGCTCACTCAGCCAACTTTGGCTGAGTGTGTGGGCTTTATTAAGCTAATTTAATCATAGTTGTTAGTTCAAAAATAAGTTTTCATGATCCTTTTGGTTTCTGTCAAAATTTGAATAAGCCAACTTGAGCTTAAGTGCTCAAGCTGCTTATGCAGCTTAAGCACACTGATTTTGTGCTTGTTGTTGTCATTTCTAGCCAAATAAACCAACATTTGTTCTGTCCCTTTTGGTTTGACCAAGTATGAGTCATAAGGTTTGTGTGCATAAATTTTGAAAGTACCCATTTTCAAGCCACAATACCAGCAGGCTTTAATCCAACTTAATGTCTTAAATTTTGGAAATAAGTTCAGTTATATGTCCTTTAAATCTGTTTTCACTTGGATTTGGGTAAGAAGCACTTTTGTGCTTATTTTCATAAGCCCAAAATAAGCCCCTTACACTGCTTACCCTCCCCTGGTGCTGAGCACCAGGGTTAAGCCCAATTTTTCTAGCTTATTTTAAACAAAGCCCTAGTATTTTAGTGCTTCTCCTTGTAGCTTATAGGTTCATCTTCTAGGTTTAGCAGCTTATTTTAATTAAACTACTTATTAGATTAGCTTAATTTAGGCTTTAAGTATGCCTTTTTCTGCCTTTATATGAAACTGTTTAGATATAGCTTATTGTATTCCAGCTTATTTTAGGGCTTATTTTAGGAATCCTTAGCTTATTTAGACTCCCTTAATCTAAGTCTCTATTTCCCATAGTTGTTAGCTTATCTTGTAGCCTTAAGCCCCAAAAAGCCAAGAAAAATAAGCCATAAGCTTATTTAGCCACTGCAGTCCAAAAAGCTTAATATTCTGGCTTATTAAGAGCCATTCAGCACTTGGTGCTTTTATAGAAAATGTTAAGCATAACCCATTCTACAACTTTGCTTATTTGACTTTTGTCAAATAAGCACTTTGGACTTGGTTTGTAATCGGGTTGGTGTGCAGGGACCATTTATGTAATTTCCAGCTTTATAGTTAGCATAGTTAGTCCCTAGTGTTAACTACCCCCTTGCCCCGTTAGCCCTTTGTCCCTTACTTTGTTAGTCCTTTAGAGTTAACAGCAGTTAACTTTAGTTTTATTAATTAATTAAATTAGGTTAAATTTTAATTAGTTTAATTACTTTTTATTTATTCAGTAACTTTTGGGCAATTTTATATTTTTAGAATTGTTAGATTTTTCTTTATTTAGTTTTATTTTTTCAGAATTTTTATAACTTTTATTTTTTGTCTTTTTCTATTTTCTTAGTTTTAATTAGTTTTTAATCTTTATAAATTCATAAAAAATCCAAAAAT